>VNJQ01002616.1:166964-370715 GCA_008042515.1 Drosophila truncata | reverse complement strand
ATTACTTTGAGCGAATATTAAAAATAAAAATAAATTGAATTTAAACTAAAATGCCATTAGCTAGGCTTTTAGCAATCGAAGAGCTCCGGCGGAAGGAAATGAGAAGGGAGAATATGCAGAGGAAAATACTAAGATGCGCTTCCGATGCGATGTTTTCCCCTTAGAAAGGCACAAAATGTATAAATATTTAAAAATAAAATCAAATTTACTTACATTTTGAGCGCGCTTTCTTCTTCTTATTTGCTTTGTTGTTATAATCAACACTGCACAGCTGATGACTATTTTAAGGCGATGCCACATGGCAGACGTAAAATGTCCGACAAATGTTTTCACATATTGCACAATAATTAAAATAATTGTGGAGTAAAACTTATGTTACTTTTAAAGACTGATTTTTTTTAATGTTTATTTTAACGAAAACAAAAGCGGTTTCATATATATTTTATTAATTTCCCTTAAGTGAATTTTTAACAATAAAAGTTGGCATCGCTGACCCTGACTTCGAAAAACAGAAACAAACGAGCTGGCAGCACTACACTTTAGCGGATTTAGCGCTGATTGAGCGCTGATTCATTCAGCGCAAAATACTTCCGCGGATTGCCTGTGGCTCCGCGGAATGAAATTGAAGTGAAATTTAGCGGAAGCGATTTCTGTGGCACCCCCGAATACGAAATAAAATATAATACATCAAAATGAAATGCCAGAAAGAAATAAAGCAATGGAAGAAACAAAAACAATTTGGATGCACCTGTGTCGCCACCGCTACCGGGTTCTCGCTTCTCGGATTTGGATTGGGGCTTCGGCAGCGACGGTGGTTCAACCTTCAGCTAAAGCGACCGTTCGCCGAAGGTTGCCCCAGAATAGATTTGCCCATTTCCCAGTCCCATCTCCCCTCCCCTGTGTCCATTGCCCATCGATCCATCCCGTGGACACCGCAGAATGGGGCAAAAGCGCTCGTTTCTCGGACCAAAATCAAATTCAACCAATTTGCAATGGGCCCGGAGTTGAGGCCAAAGGCAAATGTCTTCATATGCCTTATGCTATGGCTTCCTTCCTCTTTTAGCTTTTTATGGGCCACAGCCAATGAACCGGAGAGACATCATGCCGTGGCCCAAACACACACATGGACGCACACCGAGCGTCTTGAAAGCAGTTCTGAATAGTATTTAAGGACGAAGATTAAAGTACTCTTCCTTTTTGGCCGTTTGTTAATGAGAAAGAACTATCTTTAATCATGGAAATAAGACTCTAGAATATACCTTTTACATTTATTCTTGATTTTAAATAACAAATTACATTAGAAACAAATCCAAAAAATTTAATGAAAGCAAGTAACTAGTTAATAATGAATTGTATTTCTTTTAAAAACCACTTTAACTCTAAGCTGAATAGTTTTTTTTGACCAGTTAGCTTATGATATAATTATAAAATAAATACCTCCAAAAAACTTATTTATTTCCTTTGCTAAAAGCAAAATTCTTCTTAAATAGTTACACAACCCTCAGCAAGTATATAAAATCGCAGAAAAAACCGAAATGTGATTTAATTTATTATTACAAACGTTAAAGGAGTCGAAGACGGTTCGGAAATTCCTCGTGGAGGAGGGTGCAAAGCGATTTACGGTGGCGCATCAATTCAGAGTAAAACGAAGGACACAGGACGATGGCAACTGGCGGGGACTGGCAAATGAGTTCCATTTATATCATTGGTCATTACGGAAATTATGCGACGCCGCACCGAGCACTGGCCACGGAAGCGGTATAAAACGATAAAGATACATTGCAAACGGATGTCCAAGTATGAAAATCGCCTCGGGGACGCCCGATTGAGCTGCAAGGGCAAAGGATGTACGGATGACTCTGGTCAGGACTCGAATTGTGTGGGGGAAACAACTCCGCTCAGAACTGAACTGGACTCTGACCGTTCACTAAAAGAGGCCGGGGTGAAGTCGTAAAAAACAGCAAGGGCGGTGTGGGCCCATCAATAAAAAGAGGCAAGACAATGGACAAGGAAAGTCGCAGCTTTTTTTTGGGGGGGGAAAGGAAGTAAGAAACTTTTAGACTTGTACAAGATGCCAGCCCACAGATTAGAAATGGGAAGAGTCTTGTGAGGAGAGGAGGTGACAGAACTCCCAGTAAAATTTGGGTTATAATTAGGAATATATAAATTTGTATACAGATGGTTTTTAGTAACCATTGCGTTAATCCTTACTCTTCCTGTAAGCACTTCTACTTATTAAAGTGAGGTTTTTGATTTCTATTAAACCAAAGCATTAAATTTTAAAAGATTAACTAACTAAAAAGGAACTAAACAACTCATTAAACGTTAACTACAAGTAAATATCGAGTCTAAGTATCTTTATATAGTCAGACATGCGGATAGTTTTATATTAAATCTTATTTCTCATATTTATCAAGGACTAGTTTCTTGTGCCATTATAATACAATTATATGGTTTATTAGTCACATAAAAAATGATTCAGAAAGAAGTCTAGCTTAAGCGTTTATTCGATTTTTATTATAATAAAGTACACACTTTCACAATATAGTCTTCAATATCCACTATCTCCACAGAACCCATACCCATACACACATCAATGATTGATAAGCTTTTGGTCAAAAACTTCTTGGCACTTGGGTCCTCTGACGCGATAAATATCCCCTTTTCAGTGCTGCCAAATCGAGATTTACGAGCATATTTTGTGAAAAACTTTCCACGACCAAACAAAGCGACAACTAATGAGCTTCGAGCAGGACTTGGCTCTTCGCTCTTCATTACGCTAATGAGTGGCAGTGGCGTTGGCCCTCAAGAATGACGCGGCAACTGCGGAAAGCTAATGTGTTAACGATTTAAGGTTAAAGTCAGATCGGAAAACAGGAACAGTTCGCCAATCCCTCAACCCTCCGCCCTTCAATGTCAACGCTACGTGTCTGGCATGCAAAAAGAGGTGACAGAGAATGCCGGGCAACCCAGAGTAAAAGTAAAATGCAGGAAGAAGCCCCCCAATCATCCGTCCGTGCGATTACATGTGTGAACTATCGATTGAATTAAGACAAGACACAGGAGCAGGGGACGGAGGCGGAGGCGGAGGCGGGGGCACATGCGAGCCACTTAAGCGTGTCGCTCGACGCCGGCTCATCTTCATCTTCATTCTCATCCCCAGCTCAATCCTCGTCCGCATCCACTTGAGGAGCATCATAAAAAACGCACCACCCCGCAATCCAGACGGGCCAAAAAAGAGATTCCCTTTCTCTGTACGAAATCACATCGCTGCACTTGAAGAAAAAGGAGCTTTAGGACTAAATTAAATAATAATTATTATTATTTTTGGTTTTATAAATATGAAGGTAAACCTTTACTTGATTCTTCTTAATTTTTTGAGCACTCAATGGAAGCTTATCAATTTCGAAATACCTAGTTTTCTATACACCATATTATTTTTACAGTGCATTCCTCATCGAAGCCGTCACACGTCGCAGTGCAGGCATAAAAAGAGTGCCCCGACCGAATGCGCAGCATAATCAAACGGTGTGTGTGTGGGCCATAATAATGTTGACAATCATCCCAGTTGTCCGAGATGGCTTCGCTTTTGGGTACGATTGGGTTGGGCTCTCGCCCTGGTCCACCGGCACCGGTCCTGCCCCTAAGCACTGATTATGCCGAGATGAACTCCAGGCCCATGGCCATGACAATTTACCGATTGTCATTGCCGTGTCTATAAATTTCATTTGACAAAATGCCGGGCACTCAGCACTTCCCCGGCTCATCCACTCTTGACATCCACTCAAGCTGCCAGAGTTTCGCTCGTGTCTGGCCTGCGGCTCAGAAAACTCTCGAACCAATAATGGTAAAGGCGGTGGGCCATAAGGAAGGAGACTTTCAGTCGCCGGCGATTTGCATCAGAATTTCATAATTATTGTTTAATCTGCACTTGAAGGAAAGCCCCGAAATGTGGCAGATTTTACTGGGGGGAATATGATTCACAGATTGGTTGTCAGACAAAAGACAGAAATCTATATGCATTGTTATATTTTAACTAAAATATTCTAGGAATTCAAATCAAGGAAGAAATATGCTTCTAAGCCATGTTAATTCTTAATAAAATACTTAATTTCAGAGACATTTCCCTATTGTGAAAGAAATTAAAATGTTACATTAAACCGATTTCCTTTGGTAGATTCAAATTTCGTCTATATTTTTTTTGCCTTCGTTTTGCATATGCCGAAATCAGTGGAAATTTGACACTTCCTGCTGGCCGAGAATGAAGCTAGAAAATAAATAAATAAAAAACTGAAAAAAGTCAAATAAAAATGGCCACTTGATGGGCGATCGTCATCGTCGGCTTGGGCAAAGCAAATAAAGTCCAGAATTCAACAAAACTTCTTGCGCAATCCGTTGGTCGATCGAGTGGCTTCGTCTCATTACATAAACCCCAAAAGAAGACCAATATCGCCGGGGAGAGGGGTACAGAGTGGGTGGACGGGGGTTCCAATTCTTGGTAGGACAGGAAATTCACATTTAATCAAAATAAAAATAATAAATTCAAGACCAGAATCTGAAAAGACCGCCGCAGCCGCCGCCAAATCAAATAAGAAATGCAATCAAAATAAACAAACTCTGAGGACTTAAGTTTTTATTAATGAACATTTACATGCCGCGAGGGTTGAGAGAGGGGGTTGTGGTTCCCAGTTGAATCGACACTTTACCGAATTACGCCGCCTGGACCTCTGGCAGATGGCGATTGCCTCTTGATCTCCATGTTGATGATTGTAACCCAATGCCATGGCTTCAAAGCCTCTTACTGCTCCTGCCTGCGCCATTACGCGATCAGTGTTTGTTGACATTCTGGTCCTCAGCCCTGCAGTGTTTATTTTGGTTCCTAAACTGTTGCTGGCGGTGGTCCGTTGCAGTTGGAAGCTGATTTATCCATGCCGACAGACCACACACCCATGGCCATTTCCTCGAAATTGACCGGGAGATGTGGAATCCTGGTTTCAAATCTATGCTGAAAGCGGACACTTACTTTTGGTAGTCTTCTTTGCTTAATAACGATTATATTCTCTACTATACTGTGTATATTCTCTAAAAAATCATTATTTAAAGATTGAATCATTAGAAATACTAAAGGATACTGTTTAGAATCACCAAACTCTTTTAATAAATTGGGTATCACTGAAAAGATTTTAAAGTTTGAAAGCATTTATATTATAATGAACTATATTTTTGGTTAGCTATGAAAACATATTTAATACCATTAGTTTTAAAGAGATATGTCTGATTCTATGACAAATATGTTTACATTATTGATCATTCTTGAATAATATGAATACTGGTCACTTAATTTTAAAGATATTTGAAAGTTTTTAAATTTAAAGTCATAAAAAATATAATATAAATATCAGGGAAACATTTATACAAATGATTGGATAAAATTAAATGTTTATTATTTATAAAAACATTATATTTAGGAACTAAATAAAAATTATACGTAGTTGCCACAGTGATTATCGGAAAATTAAATTGATAATTAGGGGAAAATAGAAATCCATGGGTTATTAATTAATATGAATATCATTACTTTGTGAAGTCGGAAGGGGTTCCTTTTTCCATGAGAATACAAATTGCTACCGATTTCTTAGATAGTCTTAAAGAAAGTATGGAAATCGTATTCAATATATTGATAAATGTGTAATTATAGTTTTAAGTTTAGAATAACTGAGTTCATAATACATTTACCAGCTATTCATTGATGTTTAAAAACCGATTAAGCGATACCCACCTTCTTTTTATCAATAACGAGATAAATTCCATTTTCTTCGTTTGCTGTAAATTATAAACATTTGTAAATAATTTTCTTAAATAAATAGAAAGCCAACATTTTACTTTAATTTTAGATTTATTTATTACTAAATTGTTTTATGCACACTTATCAACTATTCACAATTGTTATTAGTTATTAATTATCTTAAATTTGTTGTCTTCCCTTCTCGGCTTCGGCCCTTTGATTTTACAAAATGAGATTTAAATCCTTTTGCAAGTGCCTTAAAGTATACAGAATCGGCTTTTTAGCTTTTTCATATTTGTATATGTGGTTGGGTGTATTTACATATGACATTATCGTTCCTTTTAGTGCTTATTACATTGTATAGGACTTGTTTGTTTAGTTTTCTTCAGTAGAGTTTGCTCTTTGATCTTCGGATCAGCTGCACTTTATACAATATCTTTTGCTCGTTTGCTTCTGCAGTATTTAAACATAATACAACCTTTAGTTTTAGTAATTTTATTGCTTACTGAGGAGTGGAATGGGAAGGCTTAAACGGAAACGGAAACACGGCCTCTAAGAACAACTCTGCGTACAACTATTGCTTCTATGATATTATTATTTTTCACTTAAAACTAGAAGAGAAACTAAGTCTAGAACTAATCAACAAATAAGCGTGTGTTACTAACTCGTAATTTGTAATAATGTAGCGATCGTTAATCAGAAGCTGCAAGTTTGATTCTCTTGATTTGTTTTTATTTTAGTTTTTTTTTGCTTTATACAATGTTTGTTCTTTATACCCATACATACGTTCGAATTAATTTTATTTATAATCGATTTTTGCCTTAGTCAGACTGATAATCAGCAATAGTTCCGTCCTATTATAATTATCAATCTCTGGCGATCACTTTCAAAGTGCACGAACGCAAATTCAATTGAAATTTATTGTCACAATCAAAATTATAGAGAATTAAAATGTGAAAAATCCTGCGAATAATTCCCTGAAAACTATTAGTAAGTAAAAATTAAATGATGAAATTGCATTTAATTTTAAGATGAAGTTTGTTGGTTGAATTTAAAATTCAAACAGCTTCCTAAGATACTAAAATTGATTTAATAAATATCGACAGTGGTGTTAATGGGAATGCGAAATGGACAAAAATTTCTAAAAGTACAACTTACTATTTGCGAGGAAAAATATAAAATAAAAACTATAAAATAATAATAATTAATGTTCGAAATATATCTAATTTTATGTGCTCTTATTATTCCGGGTAAAATTACTTGGATTGGAAACTAAAATCTTTCAGCAAATGATTTTCAAATTATTTTCCTTCCTTTAATTTTCTCTTTAAAATTATTTATAGTCTGATGAACCACTAGAACCTCAATGGGCTCCAGAAATACCCTCTTGTTGGGGAAATACCTTACACCCGGAACGCCGTATGCTTAGTTAACCAACTGCTGGGGATTCCACTGCGGACCCCGGTGCTGGATATGAAGCTGGTGGTGCTGCGATGTAGAGGCGGATGCAGATGTGGAGGAGCCGTTGCCACTGGCCGCTGCCAGCTGGCGTCAGAGGTAAAACTCCGGTGAATTTTGGCTGTCTCCGGCACCAGTGCCACCTCCTCCATTGCCGCCCACTCGCTGTAGCCGCTGCATGAGAGCATCCCGCTCTTGGCATACCCTCGAATACTCCAGCTTGAGGCGATGCAGGTCCTGGTTGAGCTGCCTGTTGGCCTTCTCCAGTTCGTGGCGCTGGTGCAGTCGCTTGGAGCGGCAGTTCTGGGCGTAGCCGCGGTTCTTTAAGGTGCGTCGCTTCTGCTTCAGACGCACCACCTCCTCCCGGGGACAGCCGTGAAGCCGCTTATTCAGTTCCCGCACCGTCAGCGTGGTCAGCATGTCGTCGTTGATGCAGTCCTCCAGAGTGGCAGTGCTGTAGGCCCCGGAGCACGTTCGGGGGGACATGTTGTTTGAGGATCTCGTGGAGCTGGCAGAGAGTGGGCGGCAGGGCTGCAGGGCTGCCCGGGTGATCACGCACGATCCTCCACCGACGCTACCAGGACCGCCGCTGCCTCCACCTCCGCCGCCGCCGCCGCCACCGCTGCTGCTGCCGCTGCCATTACTCGGCACCTGCGGCAGACAAGTGGGCGTCACCGATCCCGATCCGAGGCCACCGCCATAGGAGTTCGAATGCGAGTGCATGTTGATGGGTGTCAGGTCCAGATTGTGGAAGTGGTGGTGGTGGTGGTGCGGGTACTTGGGCTGCTGCAGATGCGGATGCGGATGAGCGCCGTGGCCGTGCGGATGGTGTTGCGCCTGCATCAGCGGCTGTCCGTGGTGGTGATGATGAGCCGCCGCTGCCTGCAAAGCATAGTCCCGTTGCCGATCCCACTCCTCCGCCTCCTCCTGTGAGCCGGGATAGGCCAGAGGACGCAGATCCAAGGGCTGCTGCTCCGCCCGAATGGAGTTCGTTAGCCACATCATGTCGTGGCTCAGTCCGGCGCTTACAGCCGCCGCTCCGGAGGCAGCAGCCGCGGCAGAGGCAGCAACAGCAGCGGATGCAGTGCCACCCGGTGTCCTGGCATAATGGTGGGCATAGGTCTGGGCCGGACAGCTGCTGCTGCCTGTGGGTGAGCCCACAACAGGCGGCGTCTCCGGCGGCGTCGAGGGCACCCCGCCGGGAACACCTGGCGCTCCCGCAGCTCCGGAGGATGTGTTGACCAGAATTGCCTGGCCGGGCAGCGGACCGTATTGCTCTGGCGGCGGAGAGAGCGGATGAAGCCGTCGCTCATCCATGTGCCACTGGTGGTGGCCCGAAAAGGAGCGCAGCTTGATGTGCGGCGCCGGCGAGACCTCCACGGCTCCGGCGGGCTCTGGCCCGGAAAGGGGCAACACTTCCGGTCCCTCCTCTGGATTGGTGGGCTCCCCGTGGATCGTTGTCCACTTGACAGCAACCGGTTGAGGCGGACTGTGATCCTCGCGCTTCACGTGACCAATTGGTGCCACTGGGGGTCCGCCATTAGTGGTGGCAG
The DNA here is from genome assembly GCA_008042515.1 of Drosophila truncata. Taxonomy (NCBI): domain Eukaryota; kingdom Metazoa; phylum Arthropoda; class Insecta; order Diptera; family Drosophilidae; genus Drosophila; species Drosophila truncata. The sequence continues at coordinate 361,919 of VNJQ01002616.1, read as the reverse complement.
CTCCGTTTCCAGGTGCTCCACCCACCTCCAAGTGGTGCAGATCGAACTCCTGCACGTACGTATCGTTTATGGTGGGATCTTCCATTTTCATTGGATCGACCAGGACCAGGACCGGAAAGGGTCGGTTGCGGGTCTCACATGCAAGGTGGTAGATGGGTAATCGACGTTGATGGGAGATCGAGGATCAGGGAGATCGCGGACACTGAGTTTCTTGCCGTTGATTACCTGTCTTTCAGGGATCAAGCTATAGTTTTTTGGGATTTTTATTTATTTATTAAATTTTAAATGGAACTTGAGGTGAGTTGTAGGAATTATGGATTATTACTAAACAATCCTCTAAATTTATTATTTATATTATTTATAGCTTTAAGTATTTTAATATTATAATTATATTTATTTAGAGATTATTTTTTGGAGAGCTTTACCAGCCCGAGTTTTTGTTTAGATTTTCCGATTTTCGATTTGTTGTAGTGTTTTGGATAGTTTTCCTAACATCAACTTTATTTGCCGGTTTAATTGCAACTGTAATTACTTTTTCAGATCACTTTCCGCACTTTCTCTAGGGCATTATCAATAGGCTCGCTCTCGCTCTATCTTCTTCCCCTTTCTCTCGCTCACTGTGGTCGCGAACGCGTATTCGCCGCTCGCTGCGTCCAATTTCAAAGAGTTAACGGTGGCGACTGAACTCCGGATCCGGCTCTGCTGCTGGGCGCACTTACTGACTGGATGACTGGATGGTTGGCCTGAGGGTGGCCGAAGCTCCTGGCAGAATGGCTGCGACGCGCGCATCGCCCCGACATTCACCCACAGACACACACACACAAACCCAAAGCCACATGCCGAAAAAACCGACCAACACAACAACAATGAGCCCAAGCTCGAACGCCATTCGCTGATGGCTTTTTTCTCTGGGGGCTCGGAGCTCCTGCTGGAAGTTCACAGTTGGAAGGCACTAGTCGAAATAGAGAGAGAGCCCAGCGCCCGTTTGTGTTGGTGCTGGTTGCCGGCTTCAGCTCTCTCGTGTATAACTACAAACATCAAGCCGAGAAAGCTTCGCACACCGCTGCACTGCACAGTGGAACGAATTGTTTGGGGTTGCGTATACGTAATATGTGCAATATATTACTGTGGGAATGCATTACTGCAGTTGAAAGCTTTAAAACAACAAATTCGTGTTTAGTTATTAATTTATTATTTATATTTAATTTAGTTTAACAGGCTATATTCTTGATATAATAATCTTTATTAACTAATATTCACCTACCAATATTTACCTACAAGAAAATCTCATAAAATCGCAGTTAAATTTGTCATAGAAAGTCTACGTTTATCTAAGGATGGTAAGTACATGAGGATAAGTCTACTGAAAAAAAGATAATAATAAAAAAAGATAATAAACACTTTTATAAACAGGTTCGATTCGACGCAGACACTTCTCCATACCTCTAAAATTGTAAGAATGGAACACCAAATTATATTCCCCTTTTAATATTTTCAGACTAATTTCTAGCTTTATTTACAATGCTTGATGATCTGTAAACTTAAATTTAGCATCTGGGCTGACTTCTAAATTGCCGAAACTGCAGAGGTTCGACGTATAAATTTAGAATCTACATGTATTTAAATAATAATTTACAACCTTTTACGATCATGTTAAAACTGTCAGGATTAAAAGTTTTATAAACTCAACAAACAAATATAATATAAAAACTCGACCATGTAAGAGAATATGTTTAAACTCAACTTTTTCTGAGGGCAAGAGATTTATCATTATAAGTGTTATGCCCAAGTCCCAGCTTATATAGTCTCAGAGTTATTTTGCTCATTAGGAAAGAGGATGTCTAGATTGAATTGGTTGGTGTTGCTGATATTTTTATAGATTTTAATATAATAAAGTCTTCTTTTGTCTCTTTGAAATATTTCCATTTGGAAGTGCGTCTACTTTAAACATTGCCCACTGTGCAGGAGCACCAAGATATGCTGTTATTCCCCTCTTTCAAAGTCACTCTCCCCTCAGCCACTAAAGTCTCATTTTGGTGGTGGAATTACTGTCATCGTTGTTGTTGTTGCTGTTGTTGTTCAGCTCGGCTCAGTTTGGCAGAGCTCTTGAAGTAGGCGTTTTTGAATTGCCATGGAGCGCATAAAAAATGGCACAGCCACAAGCGAACACATAGATGCCCGGACGGATACACAGATACACCTCATGCTGTTGTCGGCTCCGCCCACTTGCCCACTGTGTGTGTGTGTGTGTGTGTGTGTGCGAGTGAATATTTATGAGCAACTACCACGGAAATTCCTACATAGCCAAAGTTTCCAGTCTCGTTTGGCTGGCCATCGCTGGGGGAAGTTGGAGCTGGAAGCACAGCTGGAGCGGGAGCTGGAGCTGGAGGACAGCCTGTTTGGCCTCGTCCACTGTTCCATTTTCCAGTGCATAAGTCAATGCGAGATGTTTTAGCTGAGATAAGTCGCTCGATTTGTTTTGGCTCGTATATAATACACGGCGGCCTGCCTGACTGCCTGCCTGCCTGCCTGCCTTTCTGTCTGTCTCTGTATCTCTATGTACATATGTATCTGTGTATCTGTGTGTTTGCTCTAAGCAAAGGATTTCTCGATGCACAGGTGCACCTATGTAGCAGCTGAGCCAGCAAAAATGGACACGGACCCGCCACAGTTCCCGCCTGGTTATGGGATAGGGATTGTGTTTGGGGCTTCCCTTGGTTTATTTTAATTTGGCTTCCTTTTGTTCGGATATTTTTTTGTTTTGGGGCAAATGTTTTGGCTTCGTTGGCCAAACAGATTTCTCTGATGTAATATGGCTGTTGGCTGAATATGTATAAGCGGACATTGGGAGACGTCTTCCTTGTTTGTGCAACAAGTTATATAAACATATATTTTTGAAATATGGGCCAGCAAGGGCCCATAAAATACATTCATAAATATTACAGATTTACAAATATTAGATTTCATAACAGACTTTACAAAGGAATGTTTTCTAAAGTGCAATAAGAAGGAAGAAGATTTTTAAATGATAATTCGGGCAAAAGTTAATTAATTCAAAGAGTAAATACTCAAATGATCAACTTTTTATTTGCCTTTTTGGCCATTGTGATTGTTTTAAAACTAATGCAAAAACCCCAATATATATTTATATTTATTTTTGATCAAGAGAATGAAAACATCAGAAAAATGATTCTAATAAATTATTAGAAATATAATTGAAATTTTATTCAATAAAAACGACCGGAAAATAAATGGGAAAATAATATAAAAATACAAATAATTCGTGAGGATGATATTTTAAGCCATTTAATAATCTTGTTCTGTGTTTTATCAAATTCTTATTACTTTTTCTCAGAGCTGTATGAGACAGTAATCGCTATTTGACAAACTAGAATACTCGTTGCAATATCTATACTTTATAAACCACCAGAAATGTATCTTTTTATTCAAAAGAAATCGGTAGACTTTGTCCTATAGGTTTCATAGTAACATTGGGAAAAACTACTAAATCTTTCATCCGTTTTTGTTATTAATAGTAACTTATCTACAAACCAGATCTATATTATTTAATTGTAAAGGCGAACTTTAATAATATGATTATATTTTAACTAAATAATTAGAAATAAGAAGTGGATATTATATTTTTTTATTTTTCCTAGCGTAAGTAGTATGAAGAAATAAAAGCGAACTTTAATTTTTTAAAAGCAATATTTATAACTTAAAGAAATATTCCCTAAAAAGATATTTCAATTAGTTATTTAGAGACTTAATGGACATAATCACAATAATTATAATATGGATTTAAGAAATAAATTACCTAATCATTGAAATTTTTGAGCATAGCTTTCCCTTTCCAACTTTTTTCTAGGCATTGTCAGAGAACACTTTGCCGCAGAAACTATTCCGACTATTTTGGTCAGCTTTTGTGAGCCACAAAAGTGACCGCAGAAACTTGGCATTAAAGCTAACCCCTAGCCCTAAACCCCTTCCCCGCCCAAGCCGCAGCATCCCTCGCACACGCACACACACACACCCATTACCCCACACTCGCAGTTGTTGTGTCGCAATGAATCGCAAAGGGGCGGGTTGCCAGGGGTGTGGGCGTGGGTGTCCCAGAAAAGGGGGCATGTTTTATATGCTTCTTCTTCTCCTTAGGCCCTCTGCCAGCGGGAAAAACATAAAACAAAATCAAATCAACTGTTGGGAAATGCAGGAAAATCCAGGGAAACAAAGGAGGCGGCAGTGGCAGGGGAAGTTCTAGGCTTCATTGAAGCTTGTCAAAATTAAATTGAACACAATCGAATTATCCTCTGCATGCTCCATTTGGCTGTCTGTGCTGATTTCCAGCAATGCGGGGGTTTCCCCCAAAAGGAGGCAAAGGACGAGAATGCGGTCAGAAGGAGGAGCAGCACTTAGGCATATTAAAAAGGGTTAAAGGTGTGCAAATATTTATCTGTGGCCAATTAAAAATATGTTTAATAATCAACTCGAGAGAGGCAATCCACACGGGAGCGGGGTCAACAGCAGGCAGCCACGTGCTAGCCAAGTTTTTCCATTCTTTTATTTGCACTTAGCCCCCTGCCAAAAAGTATGCCATGAAAAAGGTAGCTAAAAGAAGGAAAAATCTGATGAGGTACTTAATAACTTATACAAAAAGAAGGAATAATTTTTTATGGTACCTTAAAATCCTGAAAACCAATGGGAAACAATAATTTTAAATATAATTTTAGAATATATAAGATATAAAGTATAAATACGTGGCACGTTAAGTGTAAATATAACAGAATAATGATTAAGTAATAAATATAACATTTATTTTTAAATTATTTAATATAACTTAGATCATATTTGAATTCAAAGACTAAAAAACAAGGATTATCCTTGACAACCCTTTAAATGAGGATTTACATACCTTATTTCATTAAACCGATACTTACAGAAATATTCCAGCATCTCAGGGTTCTATTATTGGAAGTTTAGCCTCCTGCAGGAGATTCCCGTAGCTCCTCATTTGCATCTACTCGTATTCCGAAGGACTCGCCATCATTGTCAATCGCTGAATCCAAGTGCAAATATTTGTCCGCGATTCCTTTCAATTGCATTTCAATTGTCGACAATGATGATGCGGATCCGGATTCGGATGTGTGTGTCAGTGTGTGTCCTCTGATGTCAATAATGATTTCCTCCCGCATCGAGCGAAAGAACGCGTTTGACAATGTTTATTACGCCGGATTAGGCAGCATTACAACTTACGGCAAAAAGGCGCTCAGCTCGGTCGCCAGTCTGGCATGATGTGGTGATGTGATTGATTGTGCCGGGTTCCCCTGCTTCATGCTTCCTGCGTCCTGCCTTTCCCCAGGATCATCGGTTGGAGTGCACTTAAAGCACGAAGTAGCATCGTGTTTTATCGCAAATAATTTCTGGTAAATCTACAGGAAATCGATTTCAAAAAATATATAAGAAAGAAAGCAAAGAAACGTTGACATGTCGCAGTCAATTTACAAGCCGCTTCATCGCGAAACCCAGCATGAGTGCACCTCAGCTGGGGGTCATGGATTTTTCCCCGGTTTCTCGACGGGTTTAATGACATGAGAAAAGGAATCAGACTAGCAGGATATTTTTTTAATGACATTGGGTTTGTGGGGTAATTCCGAAGCAAGTGTTTAGCTACTGGAAATAACTAATAAATTTGTGATATTTTTTAAAGAAGAATTAACTTGCAAATAACAGCAAAGCCTTAAAATTACTCTAAAAATTATTTGAAAAGTTGAGAGATGTATCTAAAAATAATGTTATATTTCGTAAAAACAAACAATATATTTTTCATTCTTGATGTCTCAATCTTGCCTTAATCTGCGATGATTTCCTTGGCACACACACACACGATCCCCAGTGGGTAGTGCAAGGAAAATAAATTTCGCAACCATTTATCAACTTGGGTGGTCTTTGAGCAAACAGGCATCGTCCTGCGGCAGGACCTGTGGAAATCGGTGTCAGTGGCACCAACAAAGGCCATAACGAGCCACCATTTATACGGTTTACACCTTCGCCTCGGGCCCAGAAACGTCTTTCGTAGTCAACAAATTGACAGCAAATATTTCAATTATTCGGCCCTGGTTCTTATTTATGGAAATCCCCAAAACATTCGCCCTGTTCTGGAGACCCCCGTTTAGACCAGTTGATGTTTGTTTACAAATCGCTGGACATAATTTATTTGTTCCCATTGTTTTGATTTCAGCTTTGGCTGTGCCCTGCCAATCGCTGAATGATAAACTGCTTTCCACGATAAGCCAGGGACTGAGGGTAAGCGACTTTCAGGGTTTCCTTGGTTGGGTCACCCTCGCCAGCTCATTAGGAAGCAATTATACGTTTAGGGTTGCTACTTCCAAGCGCACCCACCACCCCTTTATGGCTGGAAAAATTGAAGGTCAGGACCTCTGACAGCGGATGTCAACGGCTGTCAGTTTGACACTGCAAACTGACAGTTGACAGCCGAGGCAACGCCCCCAAATGTGTCCTCCGGATAATATGGCTAATTTTGGGAGTGAAGTGTAAGAGAGTTGGAAATAAGGAAGTACTTAAAGGGGATTGCAGTTGGTTGTCCTTAGAATAATAAATCAGAGGTGTAAATTGATATTACCTAAAAGGCTTGAATATGAGCTAGAATAGAAGAACATGTGGTAAGAGGTTTTTTTTTTAGTGTTAGTGAAGTGAGTTTTAAATAGACATTAAATTGAACAGAGATATGTAGTAGCTATACCTAGATCCACAATATACATATATCCACATATGCAGACACTCCTTAAACACAAGAAATATTATCAGGGGACAGTTTGAGGTAACATGCTGAAGAAGATGATTCCCTTTCTTTATTTTTCAATAAAATTCGTATAAATTCAGTTTGCAGGCCATAAATTATGTCCAGTTTCGACTTCGACTCACACACGTGTTGCCAGAAGCCAAAAGGCCAGAAGGCCAGAAGCCAACTAATAACGGGACAGCGGTCATGCCTCCCAAAATGTAGGCTATGGGATGTGTATGTTTTTTTGTCCGCCTGACTTTTTTCTCGACTCTTTCGACTGCCACTGTTACTGTCCCCCATAAATATTTACGCAATAAATTTTTTAATCTTGTCGCTTTAATCGCACAAATGTCGCTGCCTTTTATACGCGCTCACACAGACACACACGAATCCAGATTATGGACGTCCGTCCCCCCTTCGGAGCCTTGCCCGCTGCCACAATGTCAACCTAGACCCCTCGGCAGAAGCAAAATCAATTTCACTATCGTTGACCAAAGGGCGAGGAACGAATATTGGACGAAAGTGGCGGTTAGAACACGAATTTTAAGTACCCTATGAGTTGGAAAATAAATTATTCTTGACTGTATCCTAATTAGAAATATTTCAAAATTATTTTTCAAAGACTAAGCTACCAAATAATAAACTGCAGTATTATTGAAACGTTCACATATTACTAGATGCTTAAAAATAATTTTTTAATTATACAACATTTTATTTTATAAATTTTAAAAATGTAGCTTTCATAGGTTTTATTATTTTTGTTACTTTTCACTAAAATTATTATATCAAAAACTAACAAGAAGTATCACCGAGTTTAATCTTTCTCCTAAAAATATACTGTTGTTTTTTACAGTACGCTTTCGTGAGCAGGACACAGACGGCAACGACTTCCGGTGGCCGGGGGTTGAGGGTGAGACAACGGGATTCAATAAAAAATATCAAACATATTCGTAACGGTCAGAAGGAGAAATCTTCCTCCCCTTTCCATCTGCTTTCCCTTCTTTGGTCATCCTGCTGGGATATCCCTCAGATTCTGCCTTTGGCCCCGAGTGCAAACATATTTATGGCCGCCGACTGCATTTTATGCGTTGTCCAACACTCAATTACCATAATGGCGAATGGTCCTGCCAGCTAGTTGTCTCGCTCTGGCACCTACCGCACTTTGCATACAAATCGCATAAAACGAATATGGTCAAGATGCTTAGCTTTTCCCGACCGGAACAAATATTGGATGGACGGACTTTCCGAGCCATTTGATTCGGTTAGACCAAATTATTATTGCCTTGAGCACTGGGGTCGTCAGTGGTCATTGATGTGGCCGCGTTACGATCTGTATTTTGGGTGGCAAATGTGCGAAGCATTATTATTTTTATGCGGGATCTAGACTCATATTGCTGGGAGTTGTAATACAGAAATGCTTATAGAAAAACCAGAAAATATAAAAATATAAGTATATATTTTTTATTTGTAAATTCATCAAATAAAACCTTATCGTAACGCCTACCTCTTAGCTTAAATAACCATGAAATAAGGCAAGTAGACTAAAATTATTATCAGTTTCATGTTTCCCTTTCTTATGTTGTAAAATTAATTAACTTGAGAGTTGGTCAAAGATGAAGCCCAGCTGCTCCATATCCTTTTGGACACCATTAGTCGAACACTGTTCCTTCAGCATGTCCAGCCAGAGCGTATATGAGTAATCCTCATGCAGGCCCCCGTAGCTGAAAGTAAATTAAAGTTTAGTAAATATTTAAATTACAAAAAGATAAGATAAATAACACTAACCGTTTGGGCAAATGCTCAGGATCGATGTGTTTGTGCAAGGAGCTCATATCGCTACCATGAATGTACAGTTTCTCTTTCATGGCGGCATTCAAAAAGGGCTTAAAAATCTTAAATGCTGCATTGAAAACCCAATTCTGGTTCACAATATGCAAGGCGGAGGTGCGGATGGGCATGGAGGTCTAAAAACAAAGTATTATTATTAATTATTATTAATTTATTTACAAATGGAAACAGACTTACCACCAGCAGGGCAATCATTTTCTGAGCCACACTGGGACTTAGGTGAAATATGTGCTCTAGACCCAAGTCCTTCAGGTCGAAGATTCCAACTCCGCCCACTATTTGGGAGATGGGTTCCAAGCTACCCAATTCCTGCAGGACAATAGTGGCTCGAAATATATCGTCTACTATTACCCGGTTGGGTCGCCATAGTCCAAAGCGATATATGAGTATGCGATGACCATGTTGATCGCGGTATGGAGTCACCGACAGGATGTCAGACTCACCAACGTGGCGCAAATCCAGAGGACGAACCTTTTCGTAATAGTTTTTGTTGTGCTCCCGAAATTTGTAGTAACTGCAGAGCTAGAAAGTAAATAAATTATTTAGAAAGACTTTGGGTAATTACGCTCAAAAAAGGTTAATATATCAAAACTGATTATTACTGGATTATTATTAAATTTAATGTAATAATAATCATTGTAAATATCATCATTAAATCCGGCATCCAAAAAGTATTCAACAAAATCTGTTTTGTAAAGTTTAAGTACTAGTAGTTAAAGTTATCATTGTATTATTTAATATGAATTAAAATTATCACTGTTGCAAAATGTACGAATGAAATCAATCGAGTTATATCCTTATTTTTCCTAACTGTGTGCTGTCTTTCTTTAAAAATAATTATAGGCACAGAAAGGCTATTGCATTTATTGACTTGTAAAACTAGAGAAACTCTAAATTTAATTTCCCCAAATATCAAATATATATTTCTATAATTTCCACTTACCAATCTGTAGCTGTTCTCAATCTTCCAGTAGCGGGCTCTCAGAAATTTCTTCAGATACTTGTCATCGCTGCGATGTGGCTGGCATTCGTTACGTTCTGCGGAATTTCGTAACAGATTTGATAACTAAGCTTCACTAGCTTAAGGCTAAGGATAAGGACAAGGATAACCCACCCAAAATGTAGTTGCGGAACTGCTCGATGACCGTTGCCTCGGTACTTGGGCTCTCGCCCTGCTGCTGCGCCAGCCGAAGTATCTGTTCCGGTACCTCCTCCTCGGAAATATTCAGCTTATGCTCGATGGTGGGCATTTTCCGTGTGCGGGGATTGCTGTTGGTCGTCTGAATAACAACAAAGAGTGGGCGTAGTCAGCGTTAATTATTATGCGGCTATATCAAATGTACGCGATGTTTTCGGCTAAGCTGTTTTCACACGGGATCCCCCATAATACCCCACCGAAAGCACAGGTGAGTGAATCCACAGTGGCAGATAGCACCTGTTCCGATACGGCAATCCACTAAAACTCGACCTCACACGCGTCTCATTGTTAACCACATTTTCAAGATTTTGACATTGCAATTCCAATCTGAACCTCGCATGCCGGTTTTATTGATGGGCGATTTTCTTGTTACCATTTTATGGGTTGCGATCCGCTCGACTTCAAGTGTGTAACTGAGCCCCCGAACGGAATCAGGCCAAATGTTCCCAGTCCCATGTAGGCGACCATTAAATATTAAGTAGAAACCGAACAACAATGGACCCGACAAAGCTATAGCGATAGCGTAAGGGAGACGGCTAATCGGGCGATAACAGTATGTCACAAAGCTGAAGTTATTGTTATTATTATTTATTGTTTTTTGAGTCAAAAAATTGGTTTACTTTCGATTCTTGTCAGTTATAGCATGTGGGAAATTTAATATTCATTCTACTTTTATTTTATAAGCTTTAAGATATACTCACTTTACAGATAAACCTTTAAAAAATCTAACTAAATATTAAATAGCTCACACTGCCTGACAATCCAATAGTTTGTTGTTCAGTGCTTCTGCCTAGCTTCTGTGCCACCCTTGGCCCCCATCCCAAATCCCTGATCCCCGAGAATCAGACTCGCCCTCGTATGAACCCCGCAAACAAATATATGGCGTACTGTGTGGGTATTGGACCCGGGCCCTCCTGATAACCGGGGCACATCGCGGAATCGTCAATGGCTAATCAGGTCGCTTGGGGTCTAGTGCAATGCGGTTGACTTGGCTTGGTTGCGAATTTCGCAGATAACGATGATGCCAACGCGATCTCAAAGTGCAGCACCCACAGCACCCAAACACACAGAGCACACTCGTGGAGGTGGAGTGATGATGTGCAAAGTGCCGGGGCCAATATTTGATTATATTCAACAAATTCCGACTAATTACACAGTTCGCCGGCTGGTGCAGCGTTAAAAACTCCAACTTCGGTTCAAAAGTTAATGAACAACACCCCCCCTTACAATGGTCGTCATTAATTGTCCCCAGACAATTGGAGGTAATCAAAGAAATTAGTAGCCTCCATTAGTGTGTGTTTGTAATAATAAGTAATTATTTTTACAACCGACAAATAGTTTTAGCACCCCATTAGTTCGGGGTCTCCGCTTGCATTACCTGGTACTATTTTGATACTGCCGGCTATCACGCACTGGTGCTAGCTCTACGGGAAATCCGAACCCGAACCTCGAAAAAGATCGCGCTTACAGCTGTCACAAGTGTCGGTGCAGAAGGTTGCGATGAAACTGAGCTACAGATCGCTTAGAACAAAATGTTTTAAGCTCAGAACTCTTAATGGAAAAAGCTGAGAAAAAACGCAGCAGTAATAACTACAAACCAGTATGGGGAATGAGTAACCAGACGGGATTGGGCATTATTTTGAAACTGAGTCTTGGAATACCCTTGCGGAATGACAAGCAAGAGCTTTAAGATTTCTCTTTAAAAAACGTATTATTTCAAATTGTAAACCAATTTATTAGAGTTTTTTAGGAACTTAGATATATTTTCTGAGGAAATGGTCTGCTTTTCTATGCGTTTTATTGGTTTTTTTATACCAATTTTAAATGTTTATCTATGGAATTCGAAAATTAGTTAAGCGCTATTTAAATGTTCATAAAATCAAACATTCTGTAATGTAATATAACTTTATTAACGGAATATAGTTTATAAGGTTGTATAAAATTATTTACTTGTATCTTTTTTTAATTTTTATTAAGCTTAGACAAAGTCTCCTAGCGAATTTCGCCATATATCCAAATCGTTCTTCCCTCTCAGAGAAATTCCCCACTTGAGCTAGGGTACAAACTGCAGTTCACAGTCAGAGCAAGATCTCAGCTAATTCTCCATCAAGATGCGGGAGAATATGAACATCTTCGAACAAGATCTGCTGGCTAAGTTCAATGAGCTCTGGTCACGTCACATTATAAAGGGTTCCCACTAGGCTCCACGAGCAGACTTCAAGGGGATGGGTTCAAAGAAACAAAGCTCGGATCTCGGGTCTCTGATGCGAGTGTTTTTTTCTGTCGCATTAAACTTGAAACCGATTCAGCAAGGAAACCGTCATGGGAGACAGAGGGGGAGGACAGACTTGCCCCTTTTCTCGTTGGGCAAGGTCAAGCAAAAACAGAAAGAAAACCAGTTTCGCTTATTTCCATGCTCTTGAAGTAATTGGCTTGGACATTTTCATAACCACCAGCTGCTTAATTGGAAAACAATCTGCATAACATATGGGTTTAGAAGTAATCGTAACAGCGACTGAATTTAAAATCCCTATTAAAATGTAAATAATTGTCAGAATCTATTTTTTACTTTGAAAAGCTGTAATAGTTGTGAAAAATATCAGATATGCATCAACTTTTCTGGTTAAAGGTGATAGTACAGGGGATTTATAGTTATTTTAACTTTCTTGAACCCTTTGAGCTTAGTATACCTGAATATTTAAAAGTTAAAGTCAATTTTCTACAAAGTTACTTAATTCCTATTTTTAAACATGCCAACTTTGTAATTCCAAAATAGCTCCTTTCATAATTAAAATAAAATTAGATAACACTAAGTAAATTTCATTTCTTATTTAATTGAAACAACTTGGCGTTTGGGTTATAAAGATTCTAACTCAAACCCCTGTAATCTGTATTATTTATATATTTATTTATATAATCTAGAAAACTATTTCTAAAATCTGGATCAATTTTTACAAATGCATATATGTGTATCCTAAAAAATAAATTTTTTTAATAATAATTATGAAAAATGCAGACTTAATCCATTTCACACGGTAAAGTAATGTAAAAAACATCGATATTTCGTCTCGTGTGTAAAAACAACCTCGACTTTACTTTAACGGAAATTTTCCAGTGTGACCGATTACTGTTTCAGAAGTTAATAATAAATATCGATAGTAACCTAAAATATCACGATAACAATATTTATTTTATTGATACTTTCGGTTTATTGAACAACAAGCCTTTTCTCGTAGTCGAAGTAAATGTTTTAATAATATATAATAGCAAGTGCGAGTGGCTATCACGCTTCGAGTGCATTAAAACGCAAAGGAAGGACGCACCTACAAAGTGAAAATTGTAGTGCGTCGCCTGCTACAGCACCTTCATTTGTTGTGCATCGTTGTTGGCCGGCAGCAGCGACTTAACACCGCGAAAACTGTGCAAATTTTTAACCAGGTAAGGGGAGACACCGGAACGGCATCTGAAAGTGATAGTTGGGGGAAAAGTGCAAGAAAACCGTTTTGCCGCCCTTGGGGAGACGCTGGTTTTTTCAGCAAACGTCGTTTATTTTTTTTTCGCATGCAAATTAAAAATGGCGCTACCGGTATAGAGAACGCATTGGGTTGCTGATACTCAACGCAGAAAAAATCACGCGTTCTGAGTTAGATCAGACATAGCTAAGCCTTTGGTTTGTTTATTTTAATTTGGGAAAATCCGCAGAAATAGTTTCAAGATTGGGTTTCCGCGAGGAGCCGGCAAAAGTCTTGCATATCAACACACAGATACACACGCGCACAGACAGACGCCGAAATGCCGCCAAAGTCAGGGCTGTTAAAAGAGACGCGCCGAGTACAGTAACAGCTGCGGAAATGTTAGTTGTTTAAACAAATCATATAGTTTAATGATTCTTTGAAGTGCATTTTCCCCTTTGGGTTAACGTAATCATTAGAGAGGTAGTCACATCTCAAGGGGACAGATGGAGACGCAAAGAGCGCGCGCGCGTGGTTTCTTTCTCTTTTATTTTATCTTGAAGTACAGTAGCTATCAGCTAAGGGTGTTTTTTTAAATACTAGAATATTTATATTAGTTGATAATTAAGGTTATACGAGTGGTTTTTCTGCCAGATGCAAATTCTATTAAAATTAATAAATATATGAATAAATGGGATAGATAATAGCACATCATTACTATAGAAGCATAACGAATACTCGTCAGATGGGAAAACCATAAAATATCTATGTTATATAGGAAACAATTTCTTGGTTTCTGTACCTAATAGATACTGAAATCAAATCTAAAAACACATTAAGTGATCGTACATTACGAGGCAGTTTGTTGTTAACATAATTTTAAAAAAAATGTAGACAACTTAATGATTTTAAATAAAATTAAATATTTCTAGATATTAGTAAACTATAAGTCAATATCTACTTTGATACAAGAAAAACGAACAAGACGATACATTTAAAATGCCTAAGGCTGTACTCTAAGCTTTAGTTTTACCGCGTACAGTTTCCCCCGTTGACTAACTAATTATGGATTTTGTTTTGAACTTTTCAGAAGAGGCAGCTAAGTTACAGCGGCAGCAAAATCATGGAGAACGGTAGTAGCGGCATGTCCATCGAGCAGATGTACCAAAAGAAGTCGCAGCTGGAGCACATCCTGCTGCGACCGGACTCCTACATCGGTTCTGTGGAGTTCACCAAGGAGCTGATGTGGGTTTTCGACTTTGAAAAGCAACGGATGATCCAGAAGGAGATCTCATTTGTGCCCGGCCTCTACAAGATCTTCGACGAGATCCTGGTTAATGCCGCGGACAACAAGCAGCGCGACAAGTCCATGAATACTATTAAGATTGACATTGATCCGGAGCGCAATGTTGTGTCCATTTGGAACAACGGGCAGGGCATTCCGGTGACCATGCACAAGGAGCAGAAAATGTACGTTCCTACCATGATCTTTGGCCACTTGTTGACCTCCTCCAACTACAACGACGACGAGAAGAAGGTGACTGGTGGCAGGAACGGCTACGGAGCGAAGCTCTGCAACATATTCTCCAAGAGCTTCACCGTGGAGACGGCTACGAAGCAGTACAAGAAGAGCTTCAAGCAGACCTGGGGCAACAACATGGGCAAGGCCTCTGATGTTACGGTATATTAAAATTAATAAATAATCTCTCAAAGAATGTTTTAATACCTTTTAATATCTATCACCTAACAGATCAAGGACTTCAATGGCACTGACTTTACCCGCATCACGTTCAGCCCCGATTTGGCCAAGTTCAAGATGGAAATTCTCGACAAGGATATTGTTGCGCTTATGTCGCGTCGTGCTTACGATGTGGCCGCTTCCTCGAAGGGTGTTTCCGTCTTTTTAAACGGAACCAAGATTGCGGTAAAGAACTTCAAGGACTACATCGATCTTCATGTTAAGAACCCGGACGATGACGGGCCAGTAATCAAGGTCGTCCATGAGGTGGCCAATGAGCGGTGGGAAGTTGCCTGCTGCCCATCGGACCGAGGTTTCCAGCAGGTTTCGTTCGTGAACTCCATAGCCACCTACAAGGGCGGTCGGCATGTTGATCATGTGGTAGATAATGTCATCAAGCAGCTGATTGAGGTTCTGAAAAAGAAGAACAAGGGTGAGTTTTGTGATTCCTCTAGGGAATAAGAATGATTTTGATTTGCTGTATTCTTTGCAATTGCAGGTGGCATCAACATTAAACCCTTCCAGGTGCGCAACCATCTGTGGGTATTTGTCAATTGCCTGATTGAGAACCCAACGTTCGACTCGCAGACCAAGGAGAACATGACCCTGCAGGCCAAGGGCTTCGGCTCCAAGTGCACGCTGTCCGATAAGTTTATTGCCAACATGTCCAAGTCGGGCATCGTTGAGTCGGTGCTGGCTTGGGCCAAGTTTAAGGCCCAGAACGACATTGCAAAGACGGGCGGTCGCAAATCGAGCAAGATCAAGGGTATTCCCAAGCTGGAGGATGCGAACGAGGCGGGTGGCAAGAATTCAATCAACTGCACCCTCATCCTAACCGAGGGAGACTCAGCCAAATCGTTGGCTGTGTCGGGTCTGGGTGTTATTGGTCGAAATTATTACGGTGTATTCCCACTTCGGGGTAAGCTGCTCAACGTGCGCGAGGCCAACTTCAAGCAGCTGTCAGAGAACGCTGAAATCAACAACCTGTGCAAGATCATTGGTCTGCAGTACAAGAAGAAATATCTCACCGAAGACGATCTGAAGACACTGCGCTACGGCAAGGTGATGATCATGACAGATCAAGATCAGGATGGTTCTCACATCAAGGGTCTACTCATCAACTTTGTTCACACCAACTGGCCGGAGCTGCTGCGTCTGCCGTTCCTCGAGGAGTTCATAACGCCGATTGTAAAGGCCACGAAGAAAAACGAGGAGCTGTCCTTTTACTCGCTGCCCGAGTTCGAGGAGTGGAAGAACGATACGGCCAATCATCACACTTATAATATCAAGTACTATAAGGGTTTGGGAACTTCCACGTCCAAGGAGGCGAAGGAGTACTTCCAAGACATGGAGCGCCATCGCATCCTTTTCCGGTACGACGGCTCTGTGGATGACGAGAGCATTATGATGGCCTTTTCCAGGAAGCACATCGAATCACGAAAGGTGTGGCTCACCAACCACATGGACGAGGTGAAGCGTCGCAAGCAGCTGGGGCTGCCCGAGCGCTATCTGTACACCAAGGGCACCAAGCACGTCAGCTACGCGGACTTTATCAACCTGGAGTTGGTGCTGTTCTCGAACGCTGACAACGAACGCTCCATTCCCAGCCTGGTCGATGGCCTGAAGCCGGGCCAGCGCAAGGTGATGTTCACTTGCTTCAAGAGGAACGATAAGCGAGAAGTAAAGGTGGCTCAGCTTTCGGGTTCGGTGGCCGAGATGTCGGCCTATCATCACGGCGAGGTCTCACTCCAAATGACCATTGTGAATCTGGCCCAAAACTTTGTGGGCTCAAACAACATTAACCTGCTGGAGCCCAGGGGTCAGTTCGGTACGCGACTTACCGGTGGCAAGGATTCGGCCAGCGCTCGTTACATTTTCACGATGATGTCACCGCTAACGCGACTCATCTACCATCCCCTGGACGATCCGCTGCTGGGCTACCAAGTCGACGATGGACAGCGGATAGAGCCGACGTGGTACTTGCCCATCATTCCCATGGTGCTTATCAACGGAGCCGAGGGCATTGGTACCGGCTGGTCCACCAAGATAGCCAATCACAATCCCCGCGAAATAATGCGTAATCTAAAGCGGATGATCAACGGTGAGCAGCCGCAGGCAATGCATCCTTGGTATAAGAACTTCCATGGACACACGGAATACATATCGGATGGTCGGTATGTGATCAGTGGCAATATCCAGATTTTGCCGGGTGATCGAATTGAGATCACTGAGCTACCGGTGGGCGTTTGGACACAGACATACAAGGAGAATGTCCTGGAGCCGTTGTCCAATGGCACCGAGAAGATCAAGGCCGTGGTCTCCGAGTACAGGGAGTATCACACGGATACCACAGTACGTTTCGTGGTCAGCTTCTCTCCAGGCGAGTTCAATCGCATCCGCGACGAGGATGGTGGCTTCTTCCGAGTGTTCAAGCTCACCTCGACGATGTCCACCAACCAGATGCACGCCTTCGACGAGAACAACTGTCTGCGCCGCTACCCCACCTCCCTCGATATTCTCAACGAGTTCTATAAGCTGCGGCTTGAGTACTATGGGCGCCGCAAGGACTACTTGGTGGGAATGCTGACGGCGCAGGCCGATCGGCTCAGTGACCAGGCACGCTTCATTCTCGAGAAGTGCGAGAAGAAGCTGGTGGTGGAGAATAAACAGCGGAAGGCCATGTGCGATGAGCTGGTGAAACGTGGCTATCGCGCCGATCCCGTCAAGGAGTGGCAGCGCCGCATCAAGATGGAAGATGCCGAACAAGACAACGAGGAGGAGGACGACGAAGCGGATGCGGAGGCAGCTCCCAGTGCCAGCTCCAAGGTCAAGAAGGAAAAGGAGGTGGATCCCGATAAGGCATTCAAGAAGCTAACGGACGTCAAGAAGTTCGACTATCTCCTGGGCATGTCCATGTGGATGCTGACCGAGGAGAAGAAGAACGAGCTGCTCAAACAGCGCGACTCCAAGCTCGCCGAGTTGGACAATCTGATGAAGAAGACACCGGAATTGCTCTGGCTGGACGATTTGGATGCCCTAGAGCAGAAGCTGAACGAGGTCGAAGAGAAGGAGCGATTGGAGGAGCTGGGCATAAACCAAAAGTCATCCAAGGCACTCAAGAGCCAGAAGGGCGCCACAACCGCCAAGGGCCGAAAGGTGAAGGGCGCGGCGCCACAGGGCGGCGGCGACGTTTTTCCCGATCCCGAGGGCGAGCGGGTTGAATTTAAGGTCACTGATGACCTAATAAAGAAAATGGCTCAGGCGGCCAAGCTTGCAAAGGCTGCCAAGGAACCCAAGGAGCCCAAGGTGAAGAAGGAGCCAAAGGGCAAGGCCGTTAAATCCGAGGCCAATGATATGGACGATTTCGATGCTATGGTCGAGGGCGGCACTAAGGTCTCGCCCAAGACAAAGAAGGCTGCTGCTGTCAAGAAGGAGCCGGCCGAGAAGAAGCCGCGCCAAAAGAAGGAGAACGGCGGTGGACTGAAGCAAGGGAAACTTGACTTCAGCAAGGCGAAGGTAAGAAGTTATATCATCTCCCTCTCTCTCTGAAGTTTAGTGAAAAATCTAAAATATAATTCATCTTTCAGCCGAAGAAAACCAGTGAGGATGATGACGATGAAAGCGATGATGATGTGGTGGAGGTTGCTCCGCGAGCAGATCGCCCGGGACGTCGGGCAGCCAGTAAGAAAATCGACTACAGCTCCCTTTTCTCCGATGAAGAAGAGGGTGGCAAGAATGTGGGTTCCGACGATGATGATGCCAGCCCTGCTGAGGACGATGAGGACACGCCCATCAAGCGTCCAGTCAAGCGAACACGCGACGAAGACAGCAGCGGAGGACCCAGAAAGAAGGCGCCGCCAAAGAAGCGGCGAGCCGCAATCGAAAGTGACGATGACGAAATCGAGGCTATCGATCTTGATGACGATTCGGATTTCGAGTGTTGAGCAACCGAATCGACATCAGCACAGTCTTGTCTGTCTCGAACTGCTCCACTTTTTTGCCTATAGTATTTTTATATTATATTTAGCAAGCGAATCGTCAATTGGAATTGGCACTATCATATTCGGAGGAAGCCCTAAACTCGCCCAAACAATTGTTTATAATTTCCCATGCTGCTCTCGCAGCACACACACTTTAATTAATGTTTATTTCTTTTCGTCTTTTAATTTTATACTTTAAGAATCAACAACTTCGCTACATTCTCTTACTGTAGCTGATCTCTGTACCCCAAACCAGAGCAGCGAGCTAATCCACCATCAGGAAGAAATACATACATAAGCATAAAATACATGTATTCCCTAACCATGTTTTATAAACATAGTTCTTAGTCCTCTCATAAACGTTTTTTATGTAAATAAATCAATTTTAACCAAATCAAAAGGATTTCTTTTGTAAATCGGCGTATGAAGCAGGGAAATCGAGTGAGAGGGAATACTAAGAGCTCTGGGGTGCATTTGACCACCTGCCTTGGGATCTTTTATATCTTGGGAACTTTGAAGCTAACAAAAAAAAGATAATACATATCAAAATCCATCTAAGAAGATAACATTTGTTGGATTACAGAAAGACTACAATTTTAAAATTGTTCAAGAATAAGTAACGATCGTATAAAATGGAGATTTATTTCTTAATTCTCCACAAAATGCCCGAAATCGCATTTAAAATCTACATAAATCTGAGGAACATTGATTTTAGTCTTGCTAAGTGTTCAGTACCTTTCCAAAATTATTATATTTCAAAGATTAGAAAGTTGGGATAGAAAAATGTAAATTCTTCCTTATAGACAAAATCATTTTGCTGTCAGTTTAAGGTAGAAGGCATAACGAGAACATATCCTTTTACACACATACTCCGTAAAAACACATATATTATGAATTTCGTCAAGCCATGCGATTTATTTGCAAGCCTAGAAATATATATATTTCCCTCGCCAAAGAACTTTACATTCTACAATCTGGAACGTATAATAATAAATTAGTGATTAATCTCTTTGGCCGTGGCTAAATATCCACTTTTGCTTAAGCATCATTATTCTCTAGGAACAACTTGAACGTGTTCTTAATATTGTCGTTGGCAAACTGCGGACTTCTGAGGGCCTCGGATAATGCAAATCGGCAGCTCTTGATGTTGTAATCGGATTTGAAGGGTTCCTCGCAGCGCAGTAGGCACAGCTGCTTGAGAACGTAGTTGGTGACACGGGTCTCCTGCTTGGTCTTGATGGCGTAGTCAAAGGTTAGCTGGTAAAGAGAGACTGCCAGCTCCAGGGCGGCCTTCGATGACTGCGACAGATGTGCGCACTTCAGAGTGGTGAAGACGAGCAGCAGCAGATGGTTATCATCATCGAATTGCTAATTGAGAGTTTTCAATATAGTTAGTTTCTGTTATCAATCTCGAAATGTGTCTAAAATTACATTTAAAATTCCCTGCAGGTCCTGAAGCTTGTTGTCTGGGGCCAGAGAGTCGAATTGCTCCAGGGAGCAGGGCTTTTGGCTGAGGCAAAACTTCTCGGGCGTACAAATAGAATTAATCGTTTTGTTGGCAACCGAAAAGGTATCGCTGGCGGCCGAGTTGGTTGTTTCGTTGAAAAGCTACGGGAAGAATTAGATTTCGCCTGATAAGTAATAAATTCTTAGGATAATTTACCGATATTATAAGTAGTTAATTAATTATATTGCTTAATTCCTTTCCAAAAATCTCCCTCACCTTTGTCGCGTAGGCATTGGTTGTGACATAGGCAGTCTCTTCGGCCACGTTAGCATATTCCTCGTCTTCTTCGTCAGCCTCCTCCGTGGTATCGTTAGCGTGCTCATGCTCATCGTACTCCTCGCCCTCTTCCTCATCATAATCCTCATCCTCCTGATCATCGTCATCATTTTCATCCCCAGACTCATCTTCCCCATTTTCGTTATCGGATTCATCTTCATTCAATGATTGCAAGGCAGCGGCATACTCTAGCTTAGCCATTTCAGCTTTGATCTGTTCGCAGCCCTCCTGGCCAAAGCAATTGCCATCAATGTTGAATATGCGAAGTTTGGGCTTATTTTGCATGGCCGCCGTTAGGAACAGGCCGCCATCGCTGTTTATTTCGTTATAGCCCAAATCGACGACTTCCAGTTTGTCGTTTGAGTTCTCCAAAGCCTCGCCGAAGTGGTAGGCGCCATTGGTACGGATCAAGCAGTCGCCAAAGTTAAGTTCCCTAAGCCTGCAAGGAAATATTAAGGAAATGATATAAGCAAACATAAATTAAATATTCCGTGGATGTTTTTCTTAACCGACTCGACTCACATGGGAAGAAAAGGCAGGATTTCTGCAATATAGCCGGCACCTTTGGACCTCAGGGTGTTGTCATTCATGTTCAGCACTCGGAGGTGCGGATTCTCCTTGAATGCCTCGGCCAGGGCTTGGACACCGTCGTGGTATATCGAGTTCTGCATCAGCACAATCTCCTCGAAGGTCTTCAGCGTCTTAAAAGCGTTGGACAGTGCAATGGCACCCTTATTCTCCAACCGATTGCGCCCGCCAACGAAAACGCGTAGTTGGAGCGGCGAACCCGCCTTCTTGGCGTTGGCATGTAGGTCGATGAGAGCTTTGGACAACATGGTGCCGCCCTCGGGGCCCAGTCCGCAGTTATAGAGCAGCAGCTCCTGCAGGGAGTAGCAGACGGGTGAGCGCAGGAACTCTTCCAGGCCGCGCATTCCATTCGGGCCCAGGGCATTGTCGCTGAGATCGAGAACCGTCAGTTTGGCACCCGCCGCAATTAGACCCGCACCCAGATGCTGCAGCGCCTCTGGAATCTCGTCCTTTAGTCGGCGCGTAAACAGATTCTTCCACAGCGCCTTTCGGAATTCCGGGTGACGCTTCAGCGCCTCGCTAATGGCCTTGGCAGCATCAACGCCGAGCGTATTGCCGTCTAGGTTGAGGTAGTGCACCGTCGACTGCTTGTTGAGGGCATCTACCACTTCTTGGACTGCGCAGAGGGGAATTTATTGCAAAGTTAATGTCTCTAGAAGTGGAATGCGGCGTCACTCTACTCACCGTCGGCCGCCGTGTCCCAGGTGTGGGCCTTGTCCTGGAATGTAATGCCCTGCTCCTCCTGAAGCTGGGCCGCCATGTTGACAAAGCTGAAGTTGGACATGGACATGATGCTCCTGGTTCTAATTAATTTTTAGTTTCTTTCTGCACTTCTTTAAAACCGGCGTTCTGTCAGAAAAGGCGGCAGTCAGGATTAGAGCTGGCATCGATAGATGCTAGAATCGCCGGGAACGCACAATGAACATGCACTGGTCACACTGGCAAGCAGCTGTTCCTAGCACGTTTGGCAACACTGACAACGAAGCAATTGCAGAAAAATCGGAAAACAATGCAAAACAAGAAATTGCGGTGAAGCGCCCGCTGGAAATGAGCTGCAATCTTGGCCATTAGAGGAAACCAGAAAAGGAGCCATGTTTAGGAAACTGCTCAGGATGTGGGTACTGCTGCGACCCACCCACTGGCTGCTCTTGATTGCCCTGTGTGTGCTCACCTGCGCTGGATACTGGTTACTCTGGTCGGAGATTCGCTTTGAACACGGTGAGTGCTGATGATAGGTGCTCCCAATGCCTAATCTGATCTCTTGTACGCAGCCTTTAAGCCACTGTCTAAGCTGACGGCCAGCGGCAGCACCCTGGCAGATGCCCGTGCCCTGCCCGCGGACGACTTTGACTACGATGCCGAGCTGGTGGTGCTGTATAACCGCGTGCCAAAGACAGGGTCCACCAGCTTCGTCAACATTGCCTACGATCTGTGCAAGCTTAACAAATTCCATGTACTGCACATCAATGTGACTGCCAATATGCACGTCCTGTCGCTACCAAATCAGATACAGTTCGTGCGCAACGTGTCTCGGTGGCACGAGATGAGACCAGCCCTCTTCCACGGCCACATGGCGTTCTTGGACTTTTCCAAGTAAGTAACCAAGAAGCCTAACTCTTCGTTAAAGTCACTGCCACAGGAACGATCCCTCTTTCCAGGTTCCAAATCGCTCAGAAACCCATCTACATAAATTTAGTCCGTAAGCCATTGGACAGACTTGTGTCCTACTATTACTTCCTTCGCTTCGGCGACAACTACAGACCGAATTTAGTACGCAAGAAGGCGGGAAATAAAATAGTAAGTGTTATCAAGTAATTTTAAATTACTGAAGAAAGTTAAATAGCGATATCTTTTCGCAGACCTTTGACGAATGCGTGGTGCAAAAACAACCAGACTGTGATCCCAAGAACATGTGGCTGCAGATTCCCTTCTTCTGCGGCCATGCAGCCGAGTGCTGGGAGCCCGGCAGCACTTGGGCCTTGGAGCAGGCCAAGCGCAATCTGGTCAACGAATACTTTCTAGTCGGCGTCACCGAGCAAATGTACGAATTTGTGGATCTGCTAGAAAGGTCACTTCCAAGGTGAGAAGCAGCACTGTTAGCTTTATGTGCACTTAAATTATTAGAAAAAAAAAAAACAATATATAACGTATTATTCATAATTTAGTATTTTCATAAAAAAAAAAACAACGTTTTATCTTATCCATTTGTATTTTTAGAATTTTCCATGGCTTTCGTGAGCACTATCAAAACTCAAACAAATCTCATCTACGAGTGACGTCGTCCAAACTGCCGCCCAGCGAGGTCACAATTCAAGCAATTCAAAAGACAAAAATCTGGCAAATGGAAAACGATCTCTACGAGTTTGCACTGGCCCAGTTCGAGTTCAACAAGAAGAAGCTGATGCAGCCGGACAACAAGCATCTGCAGAAGTTCATGTACGAAAAGATTCGGCCAAAATGATTGCAGAGGCGGCGCCGGCGGAGTCGTGGACCCAGACTCAGGTCCCCGACTCGTGTGGTGTAAACAACAGGCTCTTATGTTTGTATTGTAAATACGTGCAATCCCCCCTGAGATTTGATCCTGTACTTAAAGAGCAACCCTAACTCATAAGCGACTCTAAAGACTTTAGCAGTGAATATCGTTGGCATATTTAATAATCGAACCTTTGGTACATACATACGTAGTGTAAGACCCGGGAAAACGCTTCTCTAGTTGAATGTAAGTAAGCAATATCTAGCAACAATTGTCTGCACAATATCTCTTGATTTAGTCAAATGTACGTTTTATACTCGACAATACAGATAATGAATATGAAGTAGTTCGATGTATGCATAAGTTTATTCACACTTACTGATAGTTGACATAGACCTAAGACGACCTACACACTCAATAATTGTAACTGTCATAATAGGGTAGGCTTAGAACGATCAAATGAATTTGACATTCAAATTAAATGCATGTAAATAGTGGATAATTGATTGTCTATTTCGAATCAACAGCTGTCGCTGGGATTGCGTGTTCGCAAATTGATTAATGCCACCCATAGCCGGGTTACTTTTTACTTTCAGCGTTCTGTACTTTGACTAAGCTAATTGCAATAATCGGGACGGACTTTAAAGGCTGACGTAGCTTCTCCATGGGCGAAGGTGACTGACTGACTGAATGACTGACTGGGGAACAGACAGACAGACAGACGATCCGACACGCAGAATGGGCGCAAGCAAGTGCAAGAAAATGAAATTGAAATACATTTGGGAACGGCGGTAAGCAGCGAAATACTTAATTAATTGCTCGCGCTTGAAACTAAAAGCAAATGAGTTTGCTTTACCCATCGCCCCGTCAGTTGATTACTTGATCGTGGATCGCGGACACGCAAGTCGAGCGTAGAGCTACTTACTGCCAGAAAATCGTGTGATAACCGCAGTATTAACTATCCGGATCGCCTATAAATGTGTGTATAACGAGCGTATTAGCAGGAGGCCTGGGTCCAAGTCCTGCTTAAATTTTGTTGCCGACGGAGAGATTTATAACGTGTTTTTTTCTACTCAGTCACAGACAGACGATTAGACTCTAAACTAGTTGTGTGTGCAAAGCGTTCAAAAGTTCAAGTTTAATTACGGCCAAGTCGGCATTTACTTATGTAAAAAGTATCCAACAGAAGATTATTCGCGGTACACTGTTCGGAATCGTCGTTCTAATTGAATTTAGTTTTAAAATTAAATTCTTCAGTGATATCTGGGTCAAATTTTCCCAAAAAAATAATATTTATGTGTGGGAAAAATGGAAAAATAGCTAAAGTTTCAGAATATAAGTGCAATACTTATTTTTTTAGTGAAAATAAACAACAATTTATAGTTAGCACTTCCCTTTTTTGAGTAAAATTATATATTTTGCAAAATGCAAATAATAATAATATATTTCTTTTAAAAATCTGGGCATTTAATTGAAAATTTATAACTAAAGATAAAGGATCATTTTCAGGTTGAGAATCGTGCTTCAGTGTACTTACTCCAATAACACATTTAATAATGTTAATTGCTATACACTGATGATTAACTAGGCTACACTGCAAGAAATTTCCGACATCCACAAACACTTATTGTTGAAAATACTGAGGGAAGCATACATTTTATGCTGAATACACAATTTCTTGGCTTATGTTTTATAGAAGACACGAATCAAAAGATCCCACCGGCGATTCGCAACGTGCTCTTTAACGCTCTTTGACCAGTCTCTGGTCTGTTATAATGACCTATTAAAACGCGCTGACCTTATATACACTATAACTTTCTTATATATATATATATATATATATGTGTAATAGACTCTCCGTACATAAAAGGGGCGGGTATAAAACGATTTGACGCGCAGCTTTATATTTCCAGTCTGAACAATTGCTCCAAACTCGCCAGATCGTAGTGGAAAGTAAAGGGAATTCTACAAAATCTGCGCCTATTTAGGACTAGCTGAACCCTCATTAAACTAAGGTAAGTTTTAATTTAAGCAAATTATATTTATACTTATAAAAAGCGAGCTAAGCAGACGGAACTAAATTTAAAGCATTTTAAAAATAAATTTTGTTTCAATTCTAAAATTTTAGAATACAAAAATTTTTTAAGTAATTATTAGAACTTCAGGTAAACCATTTTTGCAAATGTTCAGTATCTAAGAAATAACCACAATTCTATAATGAATTATCTGCTAATAATCGTTGTATCTATCTCTTAGTGCAATTAAGTAATTAAAAAAGATTTCTGAGTCATTGCTTTAATGTTTTATGTAGTCTTTTTGCTAATCTGTTAATTTGTATTGTAACCTGTTTCTATTTTGTTGCTAAAGCTAAGACTTAAAGTCTGAGATTACTTACCTTGTATTTTCAAGAAATGGCATGCAAAATAAAGCAATATTTCAACTAGAAATGAAAATTGAATTCGCAATGCCCTTTTAAATATATATATTTTTACTAGAAAACCTTGAGAGTATTATTTTTTACTTTGAGTTGCAAAAGTACCTAAAACAATGGTCATCACTGTCCGAGTTTCTTGTTCGCTGTGCCTTTTCCTCATTATTTTTGCGTGCTTTGTTCGATTTGGTCGATCGGTCGAGAATTCGATGTAAAGTTCAGTAACTCGCCGACATTGACCCATTTACCGTGTGCGGGATTCGATGCTCCCGGCGTGAACGAGCATTATTCAGAAAATATCATTTGATTTGCATTGGCATTTGCATATATGCAGTACTTGTCGCAACCGCGGGCCGTGTAGTATAGGTTTTCCATTTCCATCGCCGTCGTGACCATGTTGACCGCCACCGCTGCCGCCATGCCCTGTCTGCCCAAGCAGCCGGGCATTTCATCCTCCTCCGTTCCACCTAACCGATGCAATGTGGGTGAAAAGAAGCGAATAAGTGAGTGATTCCAAAATTAGGGTTTTTATATTATAAAAATCGGAAGACTATATTGTAGTTCTGCTTTTTATAGTTAGCTGGCTGGATTTTAAGTATTATTAACCCAAAACATTCTAACAACCCCTGATTAAGTGAAAACAAATTATTCTGTATTTTTTAATTGTTTAATAAACCTGTTTAATATTGTAGTGTCACCAGTTAGGTTAAATACTGAAGCAGATCGATCAATGTCTAAGTTTTTTAGGTATTAACAGAAATAATTCCAAGGGGGTTTTAATATATTTATTTATAAATGATTCCCTTTTTAAATTACACCTTTTAAAGATATTTATGTGCCTATTAATTACCTTTACGATGTTTAACATTTTGTAAGTTTTCTTATTTTGTATTTACAAGTGTGTTTCTTGTACTTTTTATTACCTCACCAAGTAAGGTCAAAGCACTTTATAGGTGGGATCGCCCTTGCCATTGTCGCCAGCTTTTCGAAATCCAGTTTTACATGTAGGTTTTTCGCAAAAATCGAAGGGCGCTGCTTGACATTGCAATGGGTTTTAACCCCAGAATGACTGGCACAATACCCGCTTTCCCTACTGGAAATAATGGGCTTTTCCAACAGTCAAAAAAGGGCTATTTGCCTTGGTTTCGTAGACCGCAGCTTTCGTGTGCATCAGCTTCAAGTTCGTTATTAAAAATAGACCACTCGGTGGCACCCAAATCTGGCCAAAATGAAAACGAGAGTATAACGAAGCGTAAAACCATGAATGGCCGAAGTCTTCGCACGTGCGATCGTGCGATTGAACCGATTTGTCCAAAACCGGACGCTAAACCACAACACAATACATTATACACAGGGTGCTGAGCTTTGGGACGTGTTAATTGTACCAAATATTCGATGGTTATAGACGCTGTTACCACAAAAGCGGAGTAGTACTTCGCATTTATTTTCTTTCAAAATAATAAAATCTAAAATTTTAATGGTATTGAACCTTCTTTAAGAATAGAGCTCTGGCTGAGTCTAAGTCTTCTTAAGATATAAATCGTATCCCTTTGACTGACAGCCCCACCGACTTGACCCCAGGTGTATGTTTGCCAAACAGGTGTAAGCACTAATTGGCGTAGAGCGTGGAGCGGGGCAGCATTGAAACCGGATGGCACAGAGCCCGGAGTTTCAGGGTCGTTGTAGGAAATGCCTAAGCCAAGGGATTTTCAAGAGCCCTCCGATCTGGGCAATTACACTTCAAGAAAACCCGAATAAATTAGCTAGAGTCAGGTGAGAAAACTTTGGAACTGAAAGCGAAACTGAAACCGGCTTGAGGTGGCATCATTTCCCAATGATGATGCACCCAGATTGAAGCTCTCTCCGTGTTTCTCGACCCTCAGTCTCTGCTCAAACCAACACACACGTGAATGTCATGCCCAAGTTCAGATTTATGTAGTGTTGTGAACTTTTAAGATAAGCGATTTAAAAAATAAAATATTACTTTAGGTTTGTGCTATTATAATATTATTGAGCTTAAAATGGAAAATAAGAGATAAATACATTTAAATTCCACAAGCTTTGTTGTCAAAAAAATGTTTATAATAACTTTATATTTATATAAAGATTCTGTTTTAAATTTTAGTTGAATTATCACTTTGTTGGTTTTCTTTGTCTTAAATTAAATAAATTATTTTTCCAGATTTTGTATCCGAACTTATAAAATATTTGTAGTATGAAATATTTTAAAACTAAATTCATTTCATACTAAAATAAAGCTTACATGATAAATATTAAAATGTTATGTACAAAATTATTTGATCTATTTGAAAATATCAATGACAACTTTGTAATTTTATAATGCCAATTTTTGTATATTTATTTAAGGCTTAAACATAATCAAAATTGACGACAAAAGTGATAAAATGACTATAGATATAGGCTATAGTTATAAATATGGACTTAGGGATACAGTTTTTAAAAATATGTATAAATATGAATCCTTAAAAAGATCCTGAAAGATCAGAACAACTCAACTTGGGTTGGCTTGAAAACTTGATCACTTTTTTACTTACCAACTTTATATTTAATTCCCAAGTGCGGCGGAATAAGCTCTGTTTTGGCAACACTGCGCTTTAAGCGCGTCTCCGTCGCCCACTCTCTTGGCGCTCTCTGGCCAAATCCAGTTTTGATTCTTGGCCTGGCATAAAATCTCCACAGCTCGCTCTTGGCCGCAACAGTTTCATCTGGGCTTTCGGCTCTGTTGCACGCGTCTCCCTGCTTCATCTCCGTCTCCGGTAGTCTTCGCCCTCGCGGATTACTGTTAGCCAAAAGCCAAGAGCCAAAATCTAAAACAAGTTTCGGTTTGTGCGGTGCCCTCCTTGTGTAGTACTTCGATTAGATTTCGTATTTTCCCAGCCATCAGTAGCTCGGTCAAAACATTAACAATTCAAAGGTGTCATAGGGTGTGTGTGTCATTTATGAATGCGAAAATATGCGAGATCTTTAGCATATCACCTGGCCGATCTAATCGAAGTTGGTAGAAATTTTCAATGCCATGTTTTTGATGTTAATTTCCAAATCTTTTGTTTTTGGGATCATTCAGACTGCGCAACAAGCTGGAAAATATATGGCGCTAATTTTTTTAGAGTTCATCAAGCAGCCAGATTTTACTCAATTGGATTTAAGTTAATTAAAAAGCTAACAGACTGTGTTGCTGGTTTTGAAATTTGAAACTCGTTCAACTACATTTTCGTTCAAGTAGAACGTGTCAAGTGTCTGGAGAATCCAGCTCAAGGTTTTACCCCCTTTTCATCACCCCTGACATGACAGCTCAATAGCATATCTTCTCTGCAAGAATTGCATTAGTCGCAATCCGTTGTCTTCGATGGTCAGCGATTTTGCGATGCTGCAAAATCTGCGACTTCACCTTCCGCTATGAGTTGCGAATGTCAAGGTGAAGGTTGGCCAGGTGATAAATAAAGCGATCGAAACTCAATGAAGTCGTTTGTCTCATTAATAAATTGAAATTTTCCACCCATTTACCTCTTAATAGAGTGCCCTAAAGGCTGAGATTGCAAATATTACACAAAAAACAAATTGAAACTTACACCAGAACAATTTTAGCTTGAGGAGACTCAACAACAATTGCGAAATGAGTAAGTAATTGTGAAGTGCAGTAACTCAGCTTACTTAGTTCCAAGTGCGTTTAGTGAAAAAAGTCAGCATCTCGCGAGCTCAAAGTACAGAAGCTACCTATCGCTAATTGAATTTTAATTACTGCCCTTTCAGGAGTCCCCACCATGCTGTCGGACTTGGATCAGCTGCCCACGCTCCAGGTGGGCGACTACACGCTCCAGTTTGACCTGGGAGAACCTACAGCCCAGGGCAAGGAGGTGGCCATTAAGGAGCTGCGTGAAACTCCAGAGCGCCAGAAGGAGGCTGCCAAGGAGCTAGCTCGGCTCTTAGAGGGTAAGCTGTGATCTCTAATTGAGTTTTAGGTCTATGAGGGATAATCTATGGTAATTAATAATGACTGTCACTTAAAAAACTACCATTTAATTACTAAACAATAATATAACGTTCATTAGTTCTCGAATATGATTTAATTTAGTGAGTTTTTAAAGTTTATATATGAATTTCTGGAAATCCCCGCCTTAATATTTTAATCACTTGTGACCTTTCAAGATTAAGCAATTATCTCTATTCGAGGCAATCTATATATAATTATAAGACATACTGCATACGTTGCCTTTGTCACAAGTTCAATTATTCAACAATATTGCTTTACTTTTTAACAGAAATACCTATTTTTCCTAGAAAATAATTAAATAATTATAAATTTTAAGGAATTTCTAAGCTGGGAAATTTTTCTATTAATTTATAATCCTATTAATTTATTTAGAATATTTCCTAGCGCGACAAATTAAATTAGTGCACTAGTCACAAGTAGTAATAGTTTTTCTGAGTATAACTTTATTATCTAAAAGTAGTTTGATTTAAAGATAACTAGTCATGGAATATAACTTTCCATAAAACGTAAGGCTTTCATTACATATCGGAAATCTATTTGTAGACTCTAGCTTTAAACTATAATTTTTTACTACTACTTGGACCTTTCGTGTCAGTAATCACAGAGTAAGGCTAAAAGTGGCACGCCTTCGGTAGGAGTTGTTATGCAATCGTACTTTGTATCTAAATCAATTTCCTTTATAATTGCATCTCAATGATAATTGCTTAAACCCAGTGTTTTAATTTCCAATAATGTTACATATGTAATTTGTTTTTACTGTTTTCAGCGGAGACCGATTTGCTATATCCCAAGGGAAACGAGGAGTGGCTAATCCGATACCTGCGACCCTGCAAGTATTATCCAGAAAGTGCCCGCGATTTGGTAAGATTTAAATTAAATTTTAAAAATTCAGAACAAATATTAATGTTTTATTTTACTTTTGAAACAGATCAAGCGTTACTATGCCTTCAAGGTTAAGCATTCGGATGTGTACAACAACCTCAAGCCGTCCGGAGAGCCTAACATCTTTAAGCACAATATACTCACCGTCTTTCCCAATAGAGATCAGTGTGGGCGTCGCATTTTGGTTCTGGAATTGGGCAGTAAGTGCAAATAAACAAAAATGTATTTTGTATTAATTTATTGAGTCATTTAAAAGTTATATTTAAATATTAGACTCATCCAGTGACTTAATCTATCAAGCATTAAAGTTTGTATGTACACGAACCTTAACTAAATCTTCTCAAAACCTTTTCAGAGCGCTGGAAGCACAAGCAAGTCACCCTGGATGAGGTGTTCAAAGGAGCTGTGCTCTTTCTGGAAGCAGCCATGCTAGAACCGGAGACACAGATCTGCGGGGCAGTGGTGATCTTCGACATGGACGGCCTTAGCTTGCAGCAGACCTGGCAATTTACGCCACCGTTCGCCAAGCGTATCGTGGACTGGCTTCAGGACTCCGTCCCACTCCGCATTAAGGCCATTCACATTGTAAACCAGCCGAAGATCTTCAACGTGGTGTTTGCTCTGTTCAAGCCCTTCCTCAAGGAGAAGCTGCGCAGCAGGATCATCTTCCATGGCACCGATCGCGAGTCCCTGCACAAGTACATGTCGCCCAAGTGCCTGCCCGCCGCCTACGGCGGTATCCTTGAGTCCAACCGGATTGATAGTGACCAATGGTACCAGCTGCTGCTCAAGTGCGAGGCCGAGTTCGATGCCATCAATTCGTACGGCTACAAGAAGAAGTGATCCGACTGTGTTCCCTCTTTAAAGTTGTGTAGATTCCGGCGGAAGCAAGTGATACTTAACTACCCAATAGTTTTTTTTATAACTCACATTATAGTTAAGCACTCGATCTGTTATACGCTTGTCCTGTTAGTGAATAGCGCCTAGAGTTTGCCTTAGTCTTAATCAGGGTCGAAGCCTCGATCGAATCCAGCAAAAGTGTTATACCCACATTTTATATTTAGTCCCCGGGGTAAGCGTATTTATATCATGTTACTATTGTACATTTTAAACCAAATTTGTTGAAATATAACCTCACGTTTGTGCAGAAAATCTATTTATGTTTGTGATTACTGATTACTGATCGATTTTATCGATATCGAATCGATTTTAAATTCGGATTCCTTATTCAATTGGAAATTGCAAGGATATTTGAACTTGAACTAATTGAGCTATAAATAGACATATAAAATTAGATGAACCACCTTCAAACAAGTTTTATTTTCAATATTTATACATTTATTTCAATATTCACAAATCTGCGTGATAATTCATTTACAAACAGTGGGTAAGTAGCAGTCAAAAATGGTCTTTTTCTTAGAAACGTTGGTGATGTTTGAGTAAACTTGTATGCACAGAATGTTATATTGTTTTCATATACTGAAAAAATATTTGGTCTTAGTTTCTAAGGCACATTGAAGGCTAACATGTTTACAAATTGCTGCATACAATCAAAGCATTTTTAGTGTTTTTAGAGTGTGTTTTAGCATATAATTTTAGGAAATTACGAAATTCATTTATTTCCCTTGTTTAAGACAATTGTTTTTACTGTTGTACAGTACAAAAGTCTTTCGTACACAATATATATTTCGTTTTGCATTATTAAAAAAGCGTATTCATATTATTTGGTACAGTCAACTTGTTAAATAAAATTAATTCAATTTATAAATTATAAAATTATATAAATTTAAAGACAAAACCATTTTTCTGTCCTAATATTCGCTGCTATTTTAGTATATATTCGTTTGCTATTTACTTAAAAAAGTAAATCATAGAAAATATCCTTTAGAATATTTATGTACCATTTGTTAACTTTTTGGTCTCTGTCTTTTTTTTCCTTTTTAGAATGGAATGCACTTGCTGGGAGTAGGGTCAGGGTCAGGACCTCGATAAGTGGTTAAATTAAGCGTAGATTCCCTCACAACTTTATTCTGTCTGCTCACAGCCGATAATTGGTGGCTGGCGCCTTTGCTGCATTGCGCTTTCTTCCCGGACTCCGCATGGCGGCATCGCTGTCATTATCCGCATCCCTGTCCTGGCCCCCACCGCCCCCTGTGCAACAGATGCGTCGCTGCACAAGACGTATGGGGCGGGTGAGGTCGATAGTGTCGCCTTGCTGTCGCAGCTCCGCCTCGGCAACACACTCCATGTGCCGCCATTGGCGCAGGCCGAGGATAAAGGCATCCGTCACATTGGTGGCCGCCTTCGAGGATGTCTCGATGTGGGAGGCGATCTTCTGGTCGGCGCACCATTGCTGCACGCGCTCGTAGCTCACCTGGCGCTTCTGGGGAGGTATGTCGTTCTGAAAAAGAAGAAGCGAAATCGAGATATGAGTTATCGATCATTTAGGTATTACAGTTTAATCCAGGTGTTCCATTTAACGTCGTTATTTATTGATAATGAATATTTACAAAAGGAAAATGTATAAATTTAGTTTAAAACTCAAATTATTCAAGGTTTAATATAAAAAAAACTTAATTATTCTCACCTTATTGCCCACCACAATGAAGGGAAATTTTTCAGCATCCACATCCGCATAGTTAAGGAACTCATTCCGCCACAGATTCAATCCATTCAAGCTGTCCCGATCATCCAGAGCATAACACAGCAGGCAAATGTCTGATCCACGGTAGAAGGGTGTCCTCAAAGCCCGGAATCTCTCCTGACCAGCAGTATCCCATATCTAGTTTGGAGAGAAGAGCAAAGCAGTCGCAGCAATTAATTTTGATTGAATTGATTTGATTCAATTAGAGGTCTATTAGCATAGACAATTAATACAAAACTGAACTCGCCAATTCCCATGGTTAAGAGAGTGACAAACAGGGCAAATATCCAAACTCGAGGCGCCAGCCCAGCTGATTCAATTACATCAGCACCTTTTCAGTCGTGTTTGTGGGACAGGTAAATATTAGGTTCTAGAGGTAGTCAGTGCCTAAAACTGATAACAAAGTGGCAGTGATAAGCAAATAAGCCAAACAAGAGACGTCTAAAAAGGGCATTCCACCATTAAAACAAACTCGAAGTGAAAATATAAGATCTAAGAATTGGATTTAAAGAAAACAAAAATGTAAATAAAGCTTGAGGGTGCCCTAAAATATTATGCCATAAATGATAATACTCCTCAATACGGAAATTATTTGTAAATTTCTGTAACAAAATGTACTTAAATTGTAATTTGTTTTAAAGAGGCAACTGAATATTCATATATGTAAATATATACACACTCTGTAAGAGGAAATGTTCTGCTTTTAAAAAATCAATAACTGTTGGCGTAGTCCAACCAATAATATTATAATGTAAATATATGGGACAGCCCATAGTAACCTGTATTGTTTATTTTTTGCTTGGTGATTCCCAGTCTCGCAAGTTCTTTTCCAGCCCAACGAACCTCTGAGATTGGGGGAAATGACCACACCATTTGAATAGGTGAATCTTAAATCTCTGTACTCTCACGAATAATGTTAAATTCCCCCTGGATTAGTCACCTAATAAGACACATTCCTGTACTTTCTAGAGATCGGATCATCGGGCTGCTGCTGGTTCAATTAGAATCATTATTCCGCGTCGCCGCCACCTCGACTGCACTCACTTTGCTTACTCACTGAGACCCTACATATTCATGAGCCCCTCGTCGATATTCCGAGCTTGGCGAACTGTGAACAATATTTTGTTTTGGTTTCGATAATTTAAAAGACAGGCGACACCAGCATAAATGAAAAACAATTACGAAACACACGGGATTGATAACAGAAAATGTGGCGGCGGATGAAACAAAGTTCTCAGCACTTCCACACAACTACCGACCGACCGGGCAGAGAAACTATCATTATTGTTATTATTTCAGTTTTTTGTTTTTTGCAATGCCATCGAGCTGTACGTTAATTGAGTAGAAATTTGTTGTCTGTTCGTGAGTGAGTGTGAGTGGGCATGGGGGCAGATGGAAGAGATACAGACCATATAATAAAGGTACAGTGGTATGGCAGAAATAAGATCTTACTTAATTTAGTATAGAATATCGAGAATGCTTTGTAATACTTTCTTTAAAATATAAATAATTTTTAAGCTTAATTTCGACCTTGAAGGGGTTTTAGTGCAACTATACAAATTGAGGAGTAACTAACTCCAGAATTAAAGTAAAAAGTATCTAAGATTTATCTTGTAAAATCATACAATCTTAATTAATCAAAAAATAATGTTTTAAAACATTCATGCTAAGAGCTTATAATCTCAGCTTGACCACGGTACCATCCGATGATAGGGAAAGAAAAACAAAGCTAGATCGTTGTTCACTTTTTAAGTATTTACATCAACAAAATGCCGGTGCATTCTGATGGTTTTGCAAAAAACTGGAGGGGAGAATCAGACAGTTGGAGGAGTAGAAGGAACCACGCTTGGCTAGTCGCTATCTTGCCCAACTGTTGCTGATTTTTGAAGGCTTTTTAAAAGTTTCCAAAGTCCACAGGTCTTGGCTTTCGCCATAATTATATTTTTAGCTCTTGTAAGTACCCCCCACCGACCTGCAGTGTGTAGCGCTCCCCGTCGACGACTATGTCCTTGTTCATGAACTCCACGCCGATGGTGTGGAAATTGTTCTCCTCGTAGCGATTCGAAACGAAGCGGGTGAGTAGGGCGGACTTTCCGACGCCCCCATCGCCCAGTATGACGACCTTCAGCAACTTGGATTTCTGCGGTGGGCGCATATTTGTCATGTTGGCTTGTGTTTTGTTTATTCTTCCAGTTAAGACGGACAGCGAGCGAAGTGGTGTGTGTATTTCTTTAGTTTTCCCCAAACTGCGCAGCTGAAAATTGCTTCAGCTCTTCCCCGGCCTTAGATTGGCTTTAATTTCACCCACGACTCGACGCCGATCGATTACTGGCGATTTTATAATTACAATCGAGGTGCACTTTACACAAAAACCGCATTTAATTGATAGAATTTGAATGCAATATATTAGCTCAACCGAAATCCGCGCCGGGGAGCAAGTCCAATTGAATGGGCTGTCAGCTGACAACTAACAGAGAGCTTAATGAATAGTGTTGCCAACGCTTGGTCGGAAAAAAGCTAAAATAATACAAGTTTTCGATATATTATATTGTTATAATAAAAAAATAAATAATTACAAATAAGCAGTAACTTTTAATGAGCGCCACTTCCGTTTCCTGTTGCTTGCAAAAGAAGCCCGCTAAATACAAAAATGGGCGGGAAACAAACTGACTTGGCAACACTGAAATGGATATATTTAAAAAAAAAATTTTTTTTAAGTTAAATATTATTTTATAATATATCTCTTGTTTAAGGCTACTTTGCCTACATATTAAATATCTTTAAAAAGGTTTTAGTTTCATAGTTATCTTTGAGATTAACTGGTGTTCTACGAAAGCATAAGAGAAATAACTAAAATTAATGAACAAATTAAAAAATTAATATTTAAACAGTATATCTATTAAAAATACGTTTTAAAAATGTAGTTATAATTTCAATATTATTTTTTTTATAGTTAAGATTCAAAAGAATTAAATTCAAAAAATATTCGCTTCGAATATTTTTATAAACATATAAATCTTTATTTATATTTAATTTACTTAAATAAATTAAGA
The DNA here is from genome assembly GCA_008042515.1 of Drosophila truncata. NCBI lineage: Eukaryota > Metazoa > Arthropoda > Insecta > Diptera > Drosophilidae > Drosophila > Drosophila truncata. The sequence goes on along the minus strand of VNJQ01002616.1, from coordinate 325,035 downwards.
TTTAATCAGCCTGTAGAAATGTCAACCCTTAATAACCGCAATTGGTCGCATTTTGATGCACTTCTTGCTTATGCCCGCTGCATGACAGGTGTCAACCACATCGGTGACATCCTTATACGACTCCGGAGCCTCCTCCATGACCAGCTTGGGTGAAGCTACGCGAATGGCGATGCCGATCTGCTCCAGTTTTTGCAGCACTTCCTTATAGTCGATATTACGGCGAGATTTGGCACGAGAAAGAGCGCGTCCCTAAAAACAAAAAGCAAAACATTAAGTTCTATATATAAAAAATATAAAATGTTTCTGGAAATATAAATTAAGTAATTTAATTACTTAAATGCGAAGTAAGCTTGTTGATTTCGCAACTATCATTTACAGATAAGCATTTAAAAAGGAAAAGTGACTCACCGCTCCGTGGCAAGTGCTACCAAAGGTCTCCTTCATGCCCTGCTCCGTTCCGGTCAGAACGTAGCTGCAGGTGCCCATGGTTCCACCCACCAGTACAGGTTGTCCCGTGAGCTGATAGTCCACCGGGATGAGAGGATGATGCGGGGGGAAGGCTCGGGTAGAGCCCTTGCGGTGAACAAGGAGCTTTCGCTCCTTGCCATCAACCATGTGATTCTCAACCTTGGCAATGTTGTGCGAGACATCGTAGATGACATGCATGTCGAGATCATCCGGTGTGGTATTGAACATCTTGGCAAAGGCCTGACGCGTGAGGAACGTCATCGAGCTGCGGTTCACCCAAGCAAAGTTCGCCGCCGCCGCCATGGCTTTGAGGTAATCCTGACCCTCCACCGAGTTGATTCTGGCGCAGGCTAGCTGTCGGTCATTCGTCTCGATCTTGTCGCGCTTCATGGCCTTCTCCATCTGCACCAGAGCGTCGGTGGCCACTTGGTGACCGAAGCCACGGCTGCCGGAGTGAATCATTACCACCACTTGGCCCTTCTCCTCGATTCCCATCTTTGAAGCACTCCATTTGTCGTAGATCTCGTCCACCACCTGGATTTCAGCGTAGTGGTTGCCAGCACCCAGAGTTCCCAGTTGGGGCAGACCACGCTTCTTGGCTCGCATGCTCACCTTGGCTGGATCAGCGTTAAGCATGCGTCCATACTCTTCGCAGTGCTCTTTGTCCTCGGCCCATACGTAGCCCTCCCGCAGTGACCAGTCCATGCCCATTTCGAGGGCCTCCTCCAGGTCACGGGCGTTCATCGGAATAATGCCCTTGGAGCCTACGCCCACGGGTATATGATCAAACAGGGACTGGGCTAGCTGTTCCTTCACTGGCTGCACGTCCCTCTCGTACAGATTGGTGCGCAGCAGGCGGACGCCGCAGTTAATGTCGAAGCCAACGCCTCCGGGACTTACCACGGACAAGGGGTCATCCATGTCGAAGGCAGCCATGTTTCCAATGGCAAATCCATAGCCGGAGTGGATATCGGGCAGGCCAATAGATCGACCCACAATTCCAGGCAGTGCTGCTACATTAGCAATCTGTTTCACTCCAGGCAGGAAGCCTCCAACGGCACCGGGACGACAGGAGTTCTTTAGCTCCTCCAGCATCAGACGCTCCAGCCGACTGTTCACGTAGAAGCATCCTTCCACGTTCATATTCGGCTGAAATCCTTTCTTGATCCGCCAGCAGTGGTCGCTCACCTTCTCCAGGTACTTGAGCTCATCGTTGTAGGAGCGCACGACCATCTTGAGGAGTCAGGAGTTCACTTTTCTTGCTTCTTTGTCACGAAATGCTATTTATTTCCTGGCTATTTCATCAGATTTTGCATTTGACCATATGTTTTTTTACATTTTACTTGGCAATTAGCGATGTGGCCGGCCGGCAAACTTCGATTATTTTTAAACTATCGCTGCAGCCTTGGTAGGTATCGCTTTGGCGCTTCCCAACACTAGTTTTCTTGCAATTTTTAAAATTTAAAAAATGTGAATATTAATTAAAAATATTGGATTAGTTAAATATTCAATAATCTTTAAATTATTTTCTAAATATTCTATAAAAATACTTTCCATTTTTGCCCTTAAAGACAAAGAAACCATTTTTCAAAATAAGACTTTTTTTGTTTAAGAAAATATAAATTTCTATATTTAAACAATTTTTTACATAATAAAATTTATATTTTAAGCACTCTTAAAATACTCATGATAGTATTCATAATAGTCTTGTATGTAACCAGGAGGTCCATATATCTTGAATTCGCTGTTAATCAGATCACTTATAAGAAAGCTCAGGTTCGGGCACTGCTGGGCGAGATCCTCGGGGGAGAACGGCAACGGGCCAAGGATTGTGATGTGGATGAGTCTCAGGGATGGCACCCTGCTGAGTATACTTGAGTCCAGATAAGAGTCTCCAGTCTGATTGTTAACATGGAGCAGAGCGAGGGCCTTTAACTTATCGGTTGATTCCAAGAGTTGTGCTATCTGGTAGTCCCGCACATCACAGTGACGCATGTCCAAAAAGAACAGCGAAGGAGCCACATTTTGAACGGTCGCCAATATATCGGGTGACCACTTGGCATGGTCCAGCTTTAGAGCCCACAAACGTCGACTTTCGGAGGCACCTTGGCACAATGGCTTCAGATATCGCAGAATATCTTGGTCCTTCGTCGAGTAACCCACATTGATGTGGAGGCTGTGCAGGTGGCGACCCAAGGCTATCATCAGATCTTTGTGGAAAAGAGGGGGTAATCTCATGCTGAACTCCAGGTCCCTAAATCGATGAAGTTGCCTTTCGATGGCCTCATCGAAGCGATTGTGAATTTCTCGGTATAATGGCAGTAACTCATCCAGCTTAAAGTTGACAAAGATGAGATCCAGGCAGTCGTCGTGCAGTTGTAGTAAGTCCATTTTAAACTAAAATATAAAATAAATTAATAATTATTTTGAAAGGCAGTTTGTCAGTTCTCTTAAACATACCCAACCTTTGAGATCGAGCAACGCCTAGAATTACTGGTGTACACTTTTGATTTATTTTTGTTTGGCCATTAAGATAATGTGTTCGGCTACAGTTGTGTCTGATAATATAAAACTGCAGTTAAAACAGAATTTTTAAGAATTTGTTTCTAAGTTTAAAATTTAGCTCTAGTAAAAATTCACATGTGTTTTGTGTTGTAAATCTTATTCATACTTTTTAAACAAAGCACAAATATTCAAGCTTTTCAGTATAAACTTATATTTATTTAGTAATTCAATAACACTTCATAATACAATAAATTAATTTTAGTATAAAGGGATTAAATCGGGAGTCCTCTCGCTGATGAAGAAACCAAAACCATAACTTTTTCTAATTCTAAACTTTAATATTTTATTCCCTGATTTTAAACTTGGCAAGAAGTAATAGCATAAATTTCGTAGTTTTATTAATCTTACAAATTACAACAATTAAAGCGGCGTCAGCTCAGCCAGTGTCTCAGCTATGGAGCTGTCTCGGAATCGTCCGATCCTCAAGGCATAGGAAATGGCGTGAGCCACGTAGCTCTGTTCATGCACTCCGTGAAACAAGTAGGACATGGCACCTTCCGCATGGATCGTCACATCCGATCCGCCATGTAGATTTTCATCCGTATTGATGGCTGCCTGCTGGGTGTACTCCCAGTCGTGGATGTCGCTTTCTGTTGGATTTTTGCGTTTCTGAGTGTTAGGATCCACTTGGAATCCTTCGTAGCTGGTGCCATAGGTGAGTGTGGTATAGGGTGTCTGTTCCGTTTTTGATTTGCCCGCCAGTCCCAGTATGCTGGAGCCTCGATCTGGGTGTCCGTTGATGGTCAGGCTGTGCGAATGATCGGCGGTCACAATGACCAGAGTTTCATCCAGACGGTCAGTTGACTTCAGGAAGGAAAGGGTAGATTCCACCGCCGTGCCGAGTTCGAGAACTTCGTGAAGGGCCTTGCGAGCCTTACCCCGATGATGAGCTTGATCGATTAAACCAGCTTCTACGACAAGCAGGAACCCTTTGTCACTGTTTCCCAGCACCTCGAGAGCCTTGAGGGTCATATTCGAAAGTGATGGCATTCCGGATTCACCTCGATCCCGCTCATGATCGTACATAAGGTGTCCGTTGGCGAAGATGCCCAGAAGGTAGTCGACCTCCTCCCCTTTGAGATTCCATAGCTCACGATTATTTTGAATGACGGCATGTGCCTCTCCTGCGGCTTCTTTCTTCCGCTTCCAGTCTTGAATGAGATTTCGGCCATCTGCTGACTTGCTCGCCCAAGTGTCCAAGGGATCCGCATCCGAGTGACTGACATTTGACACAAGCATTTGGCGGCCTCCGCCCATTATCACATTGATGTTCTGGCCCGTTGGCAGTTCGATAAGCTGACGTGCTATGTCCATGCAACCCTGATCCCGGGCCTCTGACGTCATTCCAGTCTCGCATTCCCAGCGACGATCCGGTACATGGGCATAGAGAGCCGCGGGAGTGGCATGAGTGACCCTCGTGGTGGTCACAAAGCCCGTTCGCATTCCATCTAGCTGAGCCCATCGCAGGATCGTCTGTACGTGGTGATCCTGCTGCAATGAGGCGGTGCAGTTACCCAGAGGCACATTGGAGTCCACTCCACCCGTCTCGTAGTTAACTTTCACACCACCAAAAAGGGCCGTAGCCGTCGAGAAGGAATCCGGCACTTGTTTATCCGCGCAGTAAGTCTTAAGCAGTCCCATGTGTGGGAAGTGCTCCCAGCTGAGAAGACCCTCCTCCTTGAATCCATAGATTCGGGCTGCTGTCACCGTATTCGGACCCATTCCGTCGCCAACAAAGAGTACAACATTTTTGGCACGCCGCCGATTAAAGTCCCTCGAAACGGCTTTCTTGAGCTCCATGATTCCTTGGTCGTACCATTCCTGCTGCTCCTTGGGTAGCTCCACCGGCCAATAGCTCACCGTGTCCATGTCGCCCACATCTTCAGCCATGCCATAGTGCACCACGAAGCCAATACACATGGCTGTGATCAGGAGGCACGAAAAGACGAGCGATATGATGAAGAGTCTGGACCGAAACCATTTTGATGGTGGCTCCGCGTTGCTGCCGTTGAATTTGGTTTCTTCGGTTCCTTCAGAGCTACCACTTTCCACGTTATTCCTGGCACTGAGGTCCACTTCATTAAGTTGCACTTCGGTCATTTCCACATCGCTCAGTTTCCGGATCTTTCTGTTTTTGATCGGTGTTTCGGTTATTCTGTCCATTTCTCCTTCTCACGTCAAGATCGGCTGCCTAATCTTTATACAGACTGAAAATGCGAGATATATTGCAGATTGTTAACTAATCGTTGTTTACCACAGATAAAAAGGCAATTTATAGACAGATAAACGAAACTGGCATTGTGGAGTTCTCAGTATTTCTCGGTTGGTTTTAAATTATACGACTGAGGAGGCAGCAGTTACGCATTTTGTAAGAGGAACATTTAATTACAGTAAAACTTCCTTAGTTTTAACCTCAGCAATACGATTGAAATATTTAATTTTTTTAATGAGATAAATATCTTGTAAATTATGTAATATGGAACCCACACATGCAATACAATTATGTTTGTATAAATATTGTAAACGTTGTAAAACGGGTTTTAGTTAATTTTAAAAATCTAAAACAAATTTATAAATAAAATTACAATTAACAATAATTGGAAAATTTATAAAATAAACCAAGTCTAAAGCAAACTTTGTGTTTAAAATTAACGAGACTTTGTAATTTCAAAACATAACACAGGATTATTCAAGTAATTGTAGTAATGTAATTCATAAAGAATATATTTAAATAAATTTATTTATTTTTTTTTAAATCATGTTTTTTACGAAATTTATAATTTATGATTTATAACTTTGGTTCTTATTTTTTAATGTTTAAAAAACTTTTTGTAGCCACTGGCTACTGTAGCTGTGAACTAGTGAAACTAGAACCAACCACCAGTGTTGCCAACTGTGAAAAAAGCTTAAAACAGACCAAATATTTTCTATATTACAAGATAAAAATAAGAAATACTCGTGTAGTGAAACAATTTTTTAATTAGAATTTTGCCAATTTAAAAATAAAACTGGATTTAATAGGGAAATATCGAAGCTTGAAAGCTTGCAAGTCCACTCGATAGTTTCCACCATTTCGACTATCGATAGCCAATCAGCTGTTGGTCTCTCGCGCTTGCTCTCCGCTCTCCATCAACTCTCAAACAAATAATGTTTAAAATAACGAATAACGAATAAATTAACACACCTTTATGTGGCCACTAGGATTTACAATGTTTTCAAAGCTGCACAAGGCGGTAAATATGTAATTGTACTGCAAACTGGCCCCAACGACAGCTGGAGAAACATCGATGTATCGACGCTACTTCCAGCTCTAGATTGGGGTATTGTTGTTTATGGCCGCTCTGCCGCTCCAAAACTGAAGTGATTCATATAAAACTCGTCTCCGATTCGCGGCGAAGAGCGCGATTACTGGCCAACGACTCGAATTAGTCTCGATCACACAAGCGAACGTCCAACTCCGCGAATCCGTACCGAGCCACGAGTGAAAAGTGTTTGCGTGGACCACGGTTTTCTTTCGCCTCTTCAATCAACATCAATTAGCTGCGCGTGTGCCTGGGCCGAAAACTGAACTGAACCAGAACTAGCCCACTACCGTGAGCATTCCAATTGGAGAGCGGCCGAAGCACACGCACACACATCGACCCGTCGAGGGAAAAGCAGCGCCATGGACGACTTGGGTGAGTCCGCTTTTCCTCTAAGGAAAACTTCCTCAAACATTCCGCAGCACGCGTACGCGTACTGTGATACTGTGTCCTAAAAAAAATTATGTGACTTCAGTTGGGTGATTACTATTGACCTTCTATTACAAATTTATCAAAATTGTTCTTATAAATCGAGCATAAAGAATTATTAAATGACTAATTTCTGATTATAATACAACTAACCGGAACAAGATAATTGTTAATAAGTTTCCGATTTATAAACATTAATTTTGGCTTTCCCAATATAACGCATATAATAATAATAATTCTTCTCGCTCATTTTCCCAATTCTTATCGCTGACGTATAAGCATTAATCACTATTTAAAATAGTATTTACGTGCCGCTTTCTTCTCGTTGATGAATACCAAGTGACTTCTTATCGCTACTCATGAATACTACTCGCAAAATGTCTCTATATTGGTAAATTATTTAGGATGTGGCCCCTTCTGCGCTCCATTTAATGCGATTTAGCATTCCTTGCACTTTATGATTTATCCGCATTCCTGGAAACCGAATGTATAACTTCGAGGCCGCCACTTCCCCAATGTGAGATCATTCACTATTGCGGCACCGTACGAGGGCGTGGCTTTGGTTGGCTACCAAGCTCACCGACATTCAGTGAATGATCTCGGAGAGCGATCGAGCCGGCTTTATTTGCTTTCTTTTGCTGCCACACAGCACACTTTTAGTCATCATCAGCGAAATAAAAGTGTATCTGGGATCTCTTGCTTCGTTCTCTTTATGACACAATTCTCCGCTGTTTATAGTCCCCACTGCGTGTTATTCGTGGAGCGTCTTCTGATAAAGCCACAAATGCAGCCAACTATCTACATACATATTATTGTATGTATGTATATAAGTGGATTTGGGTAATCTTGTTGCTTTACTGGTCAGACATTCTTGAGAAATGAGTAAAGGCCAGGTCGGTCACAAACACCCTCGACAAATTTCAGCTGACCGGCAACCTACCTCAGCACAGTGGTTTGTGACCCATTTAAGAAGCGATTCTAGTAGATTATTTTCCTTATCTTATATTTATAAACTAATTTTTGTGTTGCCACTGAAATAAAATTGTTAAATAGTGTCTTCAGGTTCAGGTTAGTGTTCCCTTCTTTCCTCTTTTGTGACGCTACGATATCATATATCATAAAGAAAAAATTCGGAGCCTAACAGCACTATCTTACCGGAATGAATAATATTTATTTTTATTAAATTCAAATTTAATAAATTATTTGTGTAAGAAAAGGAAAAAACTGAAAACGAAACCCTCATTTCCATTGTCTGTCTGCATCTCCATTTCCTTGCCTCAGCTTTAACCTAAAGAAATTCGACGCTTAACAAGATCGTTCGTACAGGAAGTTGGGGCTTCAGCTCCATCTTGATCTCCTGCTTCAATTGCATCAATTTTGCGGCTATTAGCGAGTGCGCGCCCACTTCATCGGTGGCTGCCCACTCGACACGCAACCACTCTTGTTCGTGTTGCGTGTGCGCACTGTAACAGCGGTTGACTTGGCTGTCTTCTCGGGATGAAAGGAGATGTGAAAGATCTGCCGAGATCGGTTGGAGGTAGTGCTCCAACTGAAGACAGCGATAAGAGATATGCACAGTGGGGTCATTATGATATTTATAGGTTTTATTAGATACTATCTTTACAAAGGAAATCTTTTTGGTGTTTTGCAAAATGTACAATCTTTTTGATATATTATAGTTTTATAATAAATTACTTATCATCTATCTAGACAAAAATGTTAATATCTATGAATGTTTTTTAAAACCATAATCTGTAATTTTTCACTTTGAATTACTAAGAGGTGTTACCGAAGGAAAATTATTCAAGTAATGAATAATATGTGTATTATGAAAAAAGTACAACATTTAAAAATGATTTCTTATCTTATTTTTGAATAATATTTGAGGTACAAAATTTATTTTTGTTTCTTGATATATAATTAATTTAAAGTAATATCTATTCTAGAGGTAACTGTTAACAGCTTAACTTATTATTTTTGTCAAGACTCACGCTTTTAATATTATCTCTTCAGTGGTGATGTTATCGCCTAGCTTTAGTCACACTGCTCTCACTCAAAAATAAACAAAACAGAGAGACGGGCGAAAATATTTCCCGGCGGTTTTCCTTTCCTTGTAGCCTCCCACTTGCGGTCGAGATGCTTCAGCCAGCCGCAGAGAAATGCGAAATGAAAAGCCACTCCACAAGCAAGGCGAAAAGCTACTTTTGTTTGCGATTATTTCGCTCTCTATTTGTCTCACTATCTCTTTGCTCTCTTAGCACTCTGAAAATAAACACCAGCTAAAAACAAAATAAATAAATAATAATAATAAAATAAAAAGGATGGGAATTACAAAATGTCAGGTTTATAAAATTTAAAAAAGTAAATTATGAAAAAAACCAAAATAAATGTGGAATAAGTAAAGTTTGCAGTTTAGATTTAACTTTATTTATTTCTCTGCTGTGGTAGCTATTGTTGTTTTGTTTATTTATTTATTTTTTAATAATTTAATTCCTTCGTAGCCTTCGTGGTAATACTCATTTATAATTAGATAATTCTTTTAAATAATTTTCTTTTAACTTTCATTACTGCAAAATATTTAATTCAGCAAAGTTATGGTCAGTAAAACCCATTTTTAGACATGTACTTAAATATAAATGGCTTAAAAGTGATTTTAAGAAAAAAAATATTAAAAATAATAACAAAATTTGTAGAATTTTTGTATTGTATATTTTTAATATTCATATTATTGAATATATTATATTGTATTGTATTGTATTCTCTATTTTTGAACAATTTAATATTGGGAATGTTTCTTAAAAATATATTTAAATATTTCTTTAAGTGCACTTTGTTTACTTGCTCTCTCAAACATTAGAGCTCTCATGTTTGCCCTCTCTGCTCTCTCTTGGGGCTCGAGATCCAGGGAGCCGGGGAGCGTGCGCCGTCTTCTAATGGAGCCCCAACGCTGGGTCCCCAATCGGATTTCAGTCGATTGGGTTTGTTTCTGTTTCGGAGACGCGACCGCAGCGCGCACAATTCTCAGTCTCTCCGATTCCGATTTCGATTCGGGTCTTCGTGCTCCGTTCTCCCGCGGAACAATAACAAAATATGTGACAAGGCAACAAACGGACTGTCAAAGTGCATGCCAAAGTGTGGAGATAGCTCGCTGGGAAAATAACAAACAAAAATCGGTGCGAAAACGAGGCGGGAAAAGCTAATGAAAAATCGGTGGAACTGTGCTGGTGACATTACATACTTGCGGCAGGTTGGAGCGTGGGAAACTGCTAACTTCGCGGGCAGGAAAACTCACCTCAAAAAAGTTGACAAACAGCTGAAAGATAGGAAGGAGCTCAGAAACCCAGATAAACGATAAAAGTGGAATGTCAGTGGCTGTTGAGTAAACCCATTCATAGGCGACTTTGTCAAGATTAATGGATCCATGTCACTTGCCTTAAGATTCTGTTAATTCTTGGCAAATCTCCGCGCCAAGTTGTTTGAAAAACATTTCGATTTCATTAGCATTTCCCACTAATTATGGAACTAATTATCAACGGACGAGACATTCAAATAGATGAGGTATTTGCCCCGATCCGACGGAGCAAAGAAATTCTGTTAGCCCCATTCATTTTCGAGCGGATTAAAGTCGTGGGCGGCTGTGATGGAAATGTTGTTTTGGTCTCTCGTTCGCTTTTCCGTTTTCTGGAGGGGAAATGCTCGGAATAAAATAACAATAACAACATGCTACAAAAGCAATTAAATTGTGCCCACTTAATCTATTAAAATTATGACATTTTTCACATATTTCAAGCACTCGAAACCAAGTGCATTCGCAGAGAGGGGGAACTTCCGTCCCCTTCTCGTAAAAGTATCTCGGGTTACGACAGCAAATGGAAATGCTGGAAAATGATGTAAACTCGTCGGACAAAGTGCTCACAAATAAACATTTTGCTGTATGAGAATCGCTTTCGTTTTCGGTTTTATTTTCTATTTTTTTCTTTCGAATATCTTTTTATCTTTTCTGATATGCTTGGTTTGCGGCCAAACAGCTTCTCTCTTTGTGTTTCTCTCTTCCGAAGCGATCTGCAACCACAAATTATATAGCAATCACTGATCTCCAGAAGATTGGCGGTTTCTTTCCCGCTTTCAGTTACCACCACAAACTGAAAGCTTATTTTAGTCTCAGCTACTTAGCACCTTCTGGCTTGGCAGTGCAATGAGTTCATCGTTAGGTTGGGATTGTTCATTGCTTATAAAGAGCATATTCTCTTTCCAGTGTTCGATTCTTATCGCCAAGTCATATAATTTCAATTAGTGTGTGTTGTTTCGATTGGCTTGAGAAAGACGCGGCCTTCTCCCGATCGGGGCTTTTGAAAGATTTCGAAATCTATAATTGCTGACAGAGTCTGGTTAATAAAAATCCAGAATTTAACGGATGAGCAGGGGAACAAGTTTGAAATGTAAACAATAGAATATTATTTTTATTCTTGGCTTTTTTGGATTTTATTTTGTATGTTTTTAGGAGTGCATTGCATATGTTTTGAAATACTCTAGTCGTAGGTTTTAATAATATTTATCCAGGCATTATTTAGCACTATAAACAAACTTCTTTTACAATTATAGGTAATCAATCAAAGGAGCTTTGCTTAGCCTAATAAATAGTCTTTCATTTTCCAATCAATGACCAATACCCTAATCAGCTTGAAGCTAATTTGATCATCATGTTAGGAAGGCACTTTCCAAGAGGCCCATTATCTTATCACAAGACTCCAAACAAAAATTCAGTGAAGCCTCAGTAGCAACGTGTTAGAGATATATTCGCTTTGCAGCACCATAAATTGGCCAAGTTTATGAACAAAGCTCTCTCACAGGAGGGACATTGGATTAACCGCCTAAATTCTCTTTAGCCTTCCTTTTGGCCACGCATTGCTTTTTCACCTTTGCGCCTTTAGCAAGGTCAACACTCGCATTTCACACACATTTTATCTACTTACTAATAAAATATTTATATTGAGATCGCCACGATCGGCGGCCGACGCTCGATTGCTTGGAATTTCCCTCTGGCCGGCGCTGCCAAAGAAACGTATCCGTGTGCCTTGGGCTTTTAAATATAGAAGGAAGGTGCGCCGAAAGAGAAAAAAAACAATTGCCCACAATTTTCAGCTCGACGTCATCCTATATACCGACTGAGTAATGCCTCAGGTGTGGAGGGAAACTGATTTGCTATGCTCAGACCTGGAACGAAAGCGAGTTTTCTTCTTAGCCTTTCTTTTGGCAACGTCTTGCGGAAATCTTTCGTCGTCGTATTTTCAATTAATTTCCCCCATTTTCCCTAGCCCAGCTCTATCTCTCTCTCTCCCTTTATTAGACGACCGAAACGTCGCCTTTGATTTGCTAAAAGTTCTGTTTTTCCTTTTTTTTTTTTCGTCGGTCCGATATTTTTAGTTGGCGATCATGGTGTTGACGTAATTTGGCAACCTTGATTCCCCTTCCCTCTCGCCGACTTCAGTATTTTTGGCTTGGCTTGCTTTTGTTTTTAGTTTGTGAATTTATGTTTATTATTTTTTACCTTTTTCCAATGTGTCGTTATGTGTTTAAAACAAATGTGAAATGTGGCCTGCATGTTCATTTTGGTATTTTTATGATTCCATAAATCTGTCTTCCCAGATCGTTTGGATCAACTTGATCTCGGCTAGTATATCTACAGGCCATCGTAAATTTTGTTAGTTTCATAGATCATCCATTGAAATTCACCTACACAATTTTTTGGATTAGGAGGGAGGAGTCGGAGGAGAGTGAATGTTTCTCCGGGCATCTCTGTTTTGGTTTTCCTTTCTCGGTGGCCTCTGAGCTAATTTATCGATCATGTTGCTGCCTTTTTGATCTTCAGATCACATAGATTATAAAGACTTCTTTGTCGAGCTTCTTTATGGAGATTTATCTTGGTTGCAGTCAAAGCCAAAAAGATATCTGCTCTAAGCATTGGATTAGTGATTTGCCGGTAATTTATTGTTCACGTTTGATATCTTCATTGTTAGCTTCGAATCCGTTTTAGGAAGTCATTACTTTAATGGGTTAATTTCTATATTCGCTTATGATAGTAATACTTTATATTTTGACATTAGTTATGGGATGTATTTGTTGGTTCTATTTACATTTAAATATAGATACTTAGAAAGGAGGTTAACCTGCATTTGAGGTCTTTACCTTCTTCTCCCTATATATATCCACCTTTGTTTTATATCCCATAAGGGATCACCAGCAAATCCCCAACATCTAATTCCGTATTTTATCAGTCACAGTAAATTAATAGAATATTTCGAATGCACAAAGCACTCCCCAGGCAACAATTTCCAACATTAAATCACTTGGACTTCCACTGGGGGCAGGAAACTAGTTTCTTTTTTTATTATTATTATTTTTTTCGTTGAGTACTGGGGCAAAGCTCTGATAGACAGGCAAAGACCACGACGACATCGACAACGACAACTACAACGACTCCTCTGACAGGCTAACTCAACGCAAACAACAACGACAAATCCGTCGTCGAGCCCCGAAATGCCAAAAATAAAAATGCGCTTATAAATAATTCAAATGAAACTGCTTTTTGTCGATCCCAGCGAAAAAACAAAATTTAAAGACTTAAAAACCATATATTAAAATGTCACTAAACAGTTCCTTGATTAATCATTAGTATTTAAAATAAAAAAAAATCAGTGAGCATTGAAAGTGAATCTCGAACAGCATAATGGATAGAACAATGTACGGAAAAATTGATCCGGGTGCGCGTCAACCTTATCGCACAGCCCGCACCAAAGGCATCCTACCAGGCTGTAAGTATTCCTGATAAGGATGTTACGAAAAATGCAAATTATATAAAATAATTTAAATAAATAATTAAACGAAGGCAAATGAGGTACATTTAATTAAAATTTACGTTTATTTTATGTTATATATTTGACAATGAAATATATAGTTATTTTTTATAAGCATTACCAGAGAATTCCATAGCCACTTCTTACACTTTGATAAGCGTAAAGTTTCTGTCAATATTTGCTTCCTTTTTAATATATATTTTTCCTAGTTAAGTACCTGGTGCATTATGAATTCTTATCGGAAATAACTTTCCTAGTTTAACTGACAAATAAAAGCCACAACTCTCTGGCAAGAGAGGTCATTCATCTGAAAGGAGCTAGTCGATGGCCAAAGCTCCACGCACCGCTCGTCGCCCTCGATATTGTCTGGCTGGCCGACTGACCAGTCCAGAAAAGGAGCCTCGACTCCAGTGGCCTCGGATACGTAGAAATTCCGAACTCCTAGGTCGTTGGTGGATAACCAGTAACTCAGAACTGGGTGGAGATAAGGAGTCAAGGCCACCAGTTCTTCCCTATCCTCCAGATTCAGTAAAAATCCACCCATTCGGCGGCAACGATTAGAAGCTTCAAACCAGTTGCACTTAGATGAAGAAATGTAGTATTGTTTTCCACCAATTATAATTTCTAAACCTTTTGTAAGCAAAAGTATAAAGTAAAATAGCATTGTTACCGTTTTATTAGCAATTAATACCTTTGTTTTCCAAAGGAGCGGCCTCCAAAAAACCGACACTCCATAGTAGCAGACACACAAGAAGACCTCTAGACATTTTACTACAAGTTTCAATTGGCGACTGGCACTAAATTCGTGTCTTGTGTCACTTGAAACTGAATAACTAGAAGATAACAATCGCTGATAACTAATATTTACTTGACTGATAATTAAAAAAAAAAAAACTAAGGGATTACCCGTTTAAAATTGTTGTTTGTGAAGTGCTTTTTTTTTTCTATCCATTGATTGATACCGCACCTTTAAACTTTTGTGAATTACAAAATTTTCTTAGCTTTGCTGAAATAGGAAAATATTTTATTATTTGCTTTAAAAAATATAAACAATTCACTCTAGCTCTTCCATACAAGAACTGAAATGGTTTCTTGTTTGGGAGCTTCGCAAACGTATTTAAATAGACTGTTTCCATCGTTATTGCAAGGACGATCGTTCAGCTGAATGTCCGTTGAATCCTTATAGATGTAACCCAAATGTATACAATGTTCTTTCCCTCCAGCATTATCTGGTTGCCTGGGGGCCCATTTTTGTATGTCTATAGGCTGGGCATTTGAAAACCAACGGTGTGTTCCAGTTTTGCCTAGATCATTGCCGGAGGTCCAGTGCTCTGAGCGCTCTCCCATGGTTTTCAAGTACTTAGAAATGGCGTCAAATTCCTCGGCGGTCTCAAAGGTTACCAGTTCAGCTCCCAACTTTCGGCAATTCTCATATGCAATATACCAATTCACTTTCTCCGATCCAAAGTAATAGTAGCCCTTGTAGAGTTTGATGAAAGGTTCCGAATCAGTGGCCAAGTTTAATGGATTCCCTTGAAAAATGTGTATAGAAAAGAAGTTTTTTTATTTCCCATATTTTATTACTGATTTTATAATGTGCTTGGATTTATCCCAAAAGAAAATTCTCCGGGAAATCTTACCAGGACTCACAACGACCGTGTGCCTTTCGCTTGACCATCCAAGGCTCAAATGAACCAAGAGGAAAATAAATTTCACTACCCCCTTCTGCATGGTGTTGCAAACTGATGCGTTTGGAAAGTTCCCTTAGCTTATTTATACTCTCTGTATTATCTGGCAGCTAATTACATGTTGTACGGGTAAATTAACTTGTGATAAGAGCAGAGCAGTATAGACTTGATAAAATGTAGTTCTGTTTTCTACAAGGTATTTGATATTACGGCTGGTGTTATTCGCTAAATCAACATTTAATTAGTTAGAGTATTTACTATGTTATTCAGGATATTATTAATTGTTTAATGAAGATTAGGTTTACGTAAATATTAGCAATTTACTTCCACACCACAATGGATACCGTTTCCAGTTTGGGTGCCTCGCATATATACTTAAACAAACTGTTGTTGTCCTGGGCACAGGGTCGATCGTTGAGCTCGAACTTCTTGGAGTTTTGATATATGTAGCCCATGTGAATGCAGTGTTCCCTCTGACCAGCATTATCTGGCTGGTTAACTGCCCACCGGAGAGTGCTGATGATTTGGCCACTGGTGAACCATTTGTGGGTTCCAGTTTTTCCCAGATCGTTGCCAGAAGTCCAATAGTTCTCCTTGGAATCGTTAGCCATCAAATAAGCGGCTACGAAATCGAACTCTGCGTCCGTTTCAAATGTAACTAGTTCGGAATCCAGACCCCGGCACTTTTCGTAAGCCTCATACCAGTTGAGAGACTCTCTTCCAAAAAAATAATACCCATCGTTGATTTTTACAAAGGGCTCTGACTTGAGAACAGCATCAATGGCATTACCTGAAAAGAAAGAATTTAAATACATATTGTATTATGTGTTTGAAATATACATATATTTACCTTCACTTATTTGAATGGTGAACTTTTCATGACCCCAACTTACTTTTGCACTGGCCAGCAGTACAAGAAATAGAACTGCAGACTTGATCATTTCTGTGAACACTGAAGCAAACAAAAAGAGCTAGCCGGCTTTATATATTGCAAGTGGAGGCACTCAGTTTTCAATTAACATTGCTAATTGGAAGCTTATATTTTATTCCATGTGCTTGGTTTTTTTAACGTTTAAAATTTATAATTTTAGCTTACTGAATTTTAGTGATAAGGTCGTTTTTATATAGTATATTCCATAGGTAAACACGAGTTTATTTATTTCCAAAAGAATATAAATGAATTGTTTTAAAAGTGAACGAAATTGTAATTCTAGTAGCTTTAAATATTTTTGGTAAATGAATTCGATAAATGAAGTTAAATTTGATAAGATAATGGTTTTTAATTTAATGAAAATGTGGTAATAATTGAATAAGAATCCAATTACTTTATATTTCAGCTGGTAAGCAAATTAAAAAACTCCTAGCTAAAATAATGAAGCCTACTCTTAGGCAGCAAATTACATTTCTCGAATTTAATAAAAGTAGCTCTCTTTGTGGCTGTGTTTGCACATTGAATTTCCAACAAGTCCATCTTCGGAAAGCGTCATAAAACTTAACAGCAACAAAAGGCAATGTAAACAAATATAGTATCTCAATTGCAAGGGATGACGTAATCGTTACAGGCACATTTTAATTATAAACTTACAAGATGCTTTGCTGTGCCCTGCCTGCTTTTCCGCTTTCAATTCACACCTTTTTATTCACTTGAAAAAAATAAGATATACAAGTCTATAAGGCCTTTTTTATAATTCTAAATAAATTTATATTTAAAGTAATATTTCCTATATAAAAATTAATTTTATTGTACATTTTGAATATGTAAGGATGATTATTATTTCATCAAAAAAAGAGACAGTATTTATCGCAAACCAAAAAGATTTACTTTTCTGAAGAATCTATAATAAATACTTATGAGATCACTTTTTTTAGTGTAGTTGCTTGGCTGCTTTGTTTACATCTGGACGGAGTAATGTTAATTGCACACAGACGAACACCTAGCTTGCATTAGCATCCGATTCTCCAGTTGTCAGCACTCGATTTGAATATTTCCAATTCAGTTTGCATTGCGCCGTCGAGCGGTATTCATCGGATTCAATTTTATAAGTAATCACAGTCGGCCAAGTGACATGAAAATCGGTAAGCGGCAATCTGTCGAGTGTTGTGGCGGCGTGGGACTTGCCTTACAATCGTTGGTAGTCGCTGACCTTACTACGCGTTTCATTCATTAGATCATTAGATCATTGTTCCCATTGAGATTCGAGTATCGGCAGTGGGCGTCAGTGGTTTCCATTCGATTCGTGTTCTATTTATTGCCAGACACGACACTTTGCCAGTGAATATATGTATAATCTGTGTGGATAAAGTGCGTTTCGCAATGATAAGATTAGCAAATACCTCGCAAGAAGAATATATGTTGTGCTCTAGGATTTGTGTATGCTTATGTATAAAAAAGTTCTTTAAATAGATATAGTTTTTAGCTTTTGTGAAACCATTTTCCAAAATGTAAACGCAAAACCAGCATAAGTGATCAAAATGTAGCCCCTTGGATCATGAATTTTAGTAATTGCTTTGTATACTAAACATTATTCCTATATTTTTTTTGAAACTAAAGACTTAATGAATCCTATTAAAGGATTAAAAGATACTTTACGATCGTAAACATTACCTTCTGAACTATTTAAAAAACGTATATTGCTGCAATAGCTTGGGTTCTACGGGAGTTGGTTTCCATTCAACATAAAATCTAAAATTGTAGTAAAAAATAATTCCCACGTAAGTCATAAATTGAAAGATGAATAAGGTTCAGTACCAAGTATTATTAATAAAAATTCAGCTTGTCATATTTATAGATTCGTCTCGTAGGTTACCTTTTGGGTGTATACACCTGTTTGGGTTGGCATTACGCAAGTTATTCTAATTGCCGAGGTGATCACCTCAGGGCATCTGAAACCCGATTGATTGATTGCTCTGGTGGTTGATCTCATAAGCCGGGCTTGGCGGATACTACGGAAGTTGGAAGCTGGATCCATGGCAACCGCAGCGATAACGATAACGTTGGAGAGATAGAGGGAAGCATAACCCGTCCAGCGGCTTTTCAGTTGCCACAGGTCGTGGCCATCGATTTGTGTTGACCGATAATCTCTTATGTTTGCTCACAGATCAATTGAGTCAACGTAAAGCGAAAAAGATCAAAACAATACAATACGCCTAATTCTCAACAAAAGCCTTAACAATTTGCTGCCATTTGTTGCTTTTGTTGTTCTACTACTAATTTTAGTTTTCGTTTCAAAGTCAAGTGATTCATTCACCCACCGAAAAAAAAAGAAACACAAACAAAAACATAAAACAAGAAACAAAAGCAACGCACTCAAAAATAGAGAGTGAAAAGAGTGTTTCCGAAAGGCAGACGCCAGGTGGCGACGCCGAGAATGGGACACAAACGCCTACACAACAACAAATGGCAATAATTACTCAACACCTCCTGTTTGTGCCTCGTTTTTCTCCATGCTCCGTGCTCAAACTGTAAATATTTTGTAACTGAGCGCTAGAGTTGCACTCGAGTGGCGTTGCACAGTGGCTATTTTGCTCAAATGCTTTGAGTCCAAATAGGATGCAAATTTGAAAATTTATAATTTTGTACTTAAAAAAAGTTAAACATTTTAATAAATAAACTGCATATGCCTCTAATTAATTCCATGCCAGATTTCGAGTTATGGAAATTTAGTTAAGGCTAGCTTTATCTACAAACAAATATTCGAAAATTTAAGCCAAATTGAACTACAAGAACATTTTTATTTTGGAATTATTAAAAATTACTAAACCAGAATCATGTAGATTAAGCAAAGAAATTATTAGGTAAATTTTAGCTATACTGAATTGTGGGAAAAGTGTCTTTAAAAACTAACTCTAAGCCAAACTATTTTATAAACACTATAAACAACAAATAAAAAATGTTGTAAATTATGGAATTAAGCCAAACTATTTTATAAACACTATAAACAACAAATAAAAAATGTTGTAAATTATGAAATTAATTTTCGAAATAGTTTCATCAATTCCTTATAAAAGGAAAACTCAAAATCGAACTTTTGCAACCAGTTTTCAATTAACAACACACTGTGCCTCATTGAGTGAGTATGTTTGAGTGGAATTAGCGCGGGAGTGGAATCGAGCGCGCGCAGCTTCAGCGGCGTTTGTTGTCGAGCGTCTTGTTCAGTTGCTTTTAAGATTTTGCCGAGCGAAAATAATTCCTGTGCCGCTGCTGCCCGTGTGTGAGAAATTCGTGCGAATGTGTGTTTGTGTGTGAAGAATTTAATTAAGGCAACCGCAATCGATCAGCAGCATCGCAAACAACAGCAATAAACCGCAAACAAGCCGCCAAAATGAAAATCGAAAGTGCTCCCCAAAACGAGTCAAAACAGAAAAAGACGAAGAAGCAGAGAAATATGTAACAATGTCAACAACAATTGCGAAAGGGAGAGCGTCGGGCCAATAACAACAATTCGCGACTCGCGAGTGACTTGACCTGCTCTCTCACCCACACTCTCCGCACCCACTCTCTCTGTCTATATCTCTCCTTCGGTGCAGTTGTCATTGCCATTTCAACAGCTGTCATGAGCGGCAACTGTCCCGGCCCCTGCCTCCCCTCGCATTCAACTCAAAACTGAGTCCGAGTTGCAGTTTTCCTACAGAAATGCAACTCCGCCATTGACAAAACAGTTTGGCTCAGCTGCCAGCATTTCAGTGGTGGCTCTTAATTGATTTTAATTGCATTTTAATCAAGCCAACCAGCAGATGCCTCTGCCATTGCAGTCTATGAATCTAATGTGTGGAAATGGCTTTTTAATGAAACGTCTTCTTGTAGTAATTGAACAAACCCAAAAATGTGTATATATTTTATATTAAAGAAGCATTTTCAAGAATCCAAAACCGAATCTAAATTCCCCAGATGCATTATGACATTTTTTTTATGATTAAAATCATAGTTTATTTATATTAGAATAATAATTCAGATATGTATATGATCCATTTTTACATTTTTGGAACTTCCTATGCAATTTTTATTAAAAATTAATTATTAATGTACCATAAATGTTATTAAAACCAAATAATAATAATAATATTTTACTATTTACTACCTTAATTTGAATTGATTCGATTAAAACAGTTCTTGTTAATAACTCTATTTAACATATCTAAAATATTCTCCAATAAATCGTTTTATTTCCTTATTGTTTCGCTTTGACATTTAATTGTTCTAAATTTAATAAATCCACAATGATAAATGACATTTCTTCCGATTTGGGATTATAAATTAAAGAATCTTACTCTGCTTCTTTGTCGGTCTTTCCCCTGTAGACGATGACCCACTGAGCCGTGACGTTCTGATAACCCTGCCCTGTCCTATTTATAGAAGCTCCCCTTCTGTTGCCGCGAGGGCAACTCATGGGAAATGGGCGTTCAGACCCCACATATGGTGAATTGAACGCCTTTCTCGTCAACCACATGTTCGATCTTTCAATTTTGGACTATTTTTAAATATATTGCGAAATAATTTGGCTGATTTTCTTGCCCAATAATGCAAAATGTGTTCGAATATAAAATCGAGCATCGCCTCCTCTGGTGGCTTCTTTATGTTTTCTTACATACTTTTTATGAATTCGCTTGCCAAAATGTATAAATCGCGTCACACCTTATTTTTCTTTATATAACTCATATACATATTATTGAGTATAATGTTGAGTTCTTTTTTCTCTGTTTTTTCTCACAACGTTCTATTTTGTGGTTCTCTTTTGGCATTGGCCCAGTTACAGGTGTGCCTTTTCCGCACTTCCCTCCCCCGGAACATTTGAACTTTTGGATGAAATGTTCGAGTTTGTTTGATTTATTTTCTGGCCTTATGGCTTAATCGCCGGCTGTCATGTCTTCCTAGTGTTTTAGCATTTGTTGTTCTTTCTGTTTCATGGGCGGGTCAAATGAATGGCGTTAAGTGCGATTATATGGCAGCAGAAACGGTGCGACATCCGAAAGATACTTTCGGCAAGCCTCAAAGTAACTTGGAGCCTTTAGCTTAGTGCACAGCGAGAAATGTCACAAGAACTGAGCAATAAATTGTGGGAAAGTAATAGAAGCTTTCTGAAAAATTTAAATTAAATATTTTGGCACAAAATTGAGTACTTTTAGCCTAAATAACCATCTGGAAGCATGATAATCTAATGGCTATTTAAATCGAAAGCTTATTTAAAGCTTCGAAATATTTTTGTATGCTAATATACATAAAAAACGGAACAGAAAATCTGAAACAGGTCTCTGAAGTATGTATTTCTTATCATTTTATTTTGAATAATTTAGAATTCATCTTATAGATGTATGTTGAGTACTCTTCTAGTATTTATCGGCATATTTCCGACTTGAATAGTCGCCATTATCATGTTTCTCAGATACTTCCCCATTCCCGCTTGCTTTTTAGCTGCTTTTAGAATCAAAAATAATGCAAACAACATTAATTTGATCAAATATTTTTGTCTATAAGATAAACTCACACACCGGCAGTTATTATGGCATCGAGTGAATGCGATATTTCATGACTTGGTGCGATTTTTGGCCCGTTCGACAAGTTCGTCCCACCTAAACTGAATCAAAAAACTGTGTGTAGACGTCCCTGTCTCTTGTGTATAAATATATATATTTATATATGCTATGATCAGTCTGTGTTTGGCTAGTTTTGGCTGCAGTGTGGGTGTCTCTTTGATCGGACTTTGTTTGGCTCTGGAGCTGATTGAGTTTTTAGTGCTTTAATTTGGTCAGTTGGCAACTAAACTTTCGGGTTCGTTACTACCTGTACCAAGCTGATTTGCGATGCTGTATGTCGTATGCCTTATCGGTCAAATTATTTAACTAAACTACCGTTTATAGTGGGTTTTAAAAAGTCGAATTTCACATACCACAAAGGCAATCGAGTGACTGCAAAAACGAACCATTTCGATTCCATTGATTCTGGCCAAATTTAGTGCGTGAAAATGTCTTCAAAACTGATATCATCGTCGTTCCACAGTTCGCCCCTCAGCGACTGCTTCAAAGTGGGCGAGTTCGAGAGACGTTTGGGTAAGTTTGGACGCGTGACGCTATATTTGATGGGGGAGCAAGTGCAGCGTGGGCGTTATAGGGTTAATGATGAAGCCTCTACAGATCGAGATATGTATATACTCTGCTGGGCATCAAGGTCAAGTGCAAGGCAGCTGCAACTTTCACTTTTGATGCTGCAGAAACCATTATCATGAAAATGGATTTTAATATGTTTCCACATGATCACAATTTTATTTACAAAATGTTAAAAACCTAAACCCAAAGAGCAGCAATAATATCTATTTTTAAATATTTTTTGTACATAAATAATTCTCTAACTCTAACTATAACCTTCAAGAACATTAAACTGTATTTTCTTCCGCCTTGGATAACAAATTATATGTCGTATGTGCTGAGCTTAATATCGCGTAGAAACAGCTTTCAATTCTTCCCCAGTGACAATTAGCCGGGACACAAACCGAAGACAAGACCTATGAAATCATTTCCAGTATTATTGGGCGATATCTTGCGAGACAAAAGAAAACAAATAAAGTGTTATCAGAAACTTTTGCTATGAGATATGTGCCAGCTAGCGAGGGTAAATGGCAACGGAATGGAATCTCCGTTCAGTTAACAACGGGCTATGCGTCACAAGTGCAGTGACAGGTGCTGCTAATAGCTTGGAATTTGGTAGACAAAATACCTGAGAGGGACCGAAAGAACAATAGCTAGCCATGGCCAACTATGGGGATTACGATAATCTGGGTAGCGTTATAAATCTGTGCTTAGAATATAAATTAATAAAAAACTAAAATAAACCTAATGTGTAAAGTGATTATAAAGTATTACAAAATCAACGACTCTGGAATACATTCTAACTTAAATAATTAAAAAACAGTAAATTACATCACTAACTTATCTTTTTGTTATATTCTTTATAGATGCTCTCCTAGCTGATCTGCAGAACAGTGTGCCAGGTCAACCTCAACCACCTCAATCGCAATATGGAACTGTACAGCCCAAGCAGGTGCCTCTGCATCAGCAGCCACAGCAACAGCAGCAGTTTGTGGACAATACGCCAGGCTATGGCAGTCTCAGGGGCAAGGCTCAGCCTCAGGTGGTAAGTACCTAATACTTAATATTATCAAGCAATTAATTAATCAACTCAATTAATACAATTTTTTGCAGTTCCAGGAGCACTACAGTGTAGAAACACGCTCTCCAACAGCAACGGGTGACTTCAATGGCTCCTCTGCTGCCCCCGGCTATGCCAACCAGGGATCTCTGCCACGGCAGGCGGCACCTGGAAGCTCGGGACTATCAGAGCTAGACTCACTTCTGCAGGATCTGCAAAATGCCCGCTACAATGGAGCTGAAAAGAAGGGTGAGCAGAGTAAACAATACTATTTTGAATGTTTTTCAATTAAAACTCTATTTCATTTATTGTTATTTTAAGAACTACCGATTTGATACTAATTAAATGTGTATTATCTTTCATGAATCGCCACAGAAATAGATGTGCCGGTTAACTATAGCACGCCAGTCTCGAAATACAATACATACAACAGCTACGCCACTGTGGAGGAGCGTCCCACCATGGACAGCCTGCTGAACGAATTGGACAATGCTCACATCTATGCCGTGCCCAATGGGTAAACACTATACAATGATAATCCAACCTGTGGACGCAAAGATTAACTGAGTGACTTTTTTATTGTTTTAATAGATCTGCGCACAAATCACCGACGCCCGGACGCCATGTCACCATCACCGTACGCGAAACGAAGACCGAGAAGCTGACGGGTCCCGATGGACCAGGTATATATTTACCCTTAATTCCTTGGTTCATTCTTAACCGTCTTGTTTACGTTTACAGTTGGAACGGTGGAAGAGCAGATTGTGCAGCAGAAAGATTCATATACGCCAAACCATGCCGTGCCGGGTCAACAGGTTGTGCATCAGGCGTACACGTCACAGGCCACCAAGGAACTCGATGATTTGATGGCTTCACTATCTGATTTTAAGGTGAGTCATTCAAGGGAAAAGGAAAGAGAATTACTGAATTGGTTTAGTATCTATTAAATCAGGACAGGATTTAAAATAATACATGTATGTCACTGAACTAGGAAACTGCTTTTATAGAGAAGTAAAGTAAAGAAAGAACATGAATTTTAAAGGAATATTTATAATCTGATTTAGTGATAAACAAGACGGAATAATTAAGTGATAGCTTTCAATAGCCAAGCAAAGAACCTTTCTAATTCTAATTCTAATTTAAAGAAGAGTGTGTATTTATTGTATGACTCCGGAAAGGCATTATTTCCATAGTTTTAAATACTAATAGTAATGTAATAAAATAAAACATAGAGATATCACAAATGCACCATTGAAATTATCTAGATGAATATTTAAAAATGTGATATCAGGATTAGGATTACTCAGGATTACTCTACTGCAACTAGAGAATATATATATGAGTATTAAAAACGCTTGATCCATTCAATGTCATACTGAGCACTATAGTTCTGTTTATATATCATATTAGACTTTTCTTCTCGTTCTAAGTATCCCTAATTACCATATTTAGTCAAATACAAACTAAATTTTTGATTTGATCTTCTCAAAATTGATAAAATCAGATGCATAACGATATTTGTAATATATTTTCTGTACAACTCTTTTGTTTAATCTTTTTAAATGAAAAAAAATCAATACAAGAATCCAACATCTTGTTATTCTTTTATTATATTTCTATGACTATTGTGAAATATAATATTTGTCAATGATTTCTTTCGAGCATCACAAATTATTTACGTTTTCCACCTGTCGGAGCGTTACGCTCACTTTGAACAGCGTCAAAACGAATTGCATTTAGCCAAAGTCTTTGTACTTTTTCATGATTTTTGCCTACCTTTCCTGCCCATTTTGCTATCTATGTGGATGATGATATTTTTAGCAGACGACACCCCAATGTGCTCGGTTAGATTGTGCTTGTTCTTGGTAATAAAAACCATAAAATGGACAGATTTATCATCGCAAATCGTGTGACGCCAGGCAATGGCGCGAATCTAATGACACCGCCGAACCGTAGGTCCCGGTCCCCATGCCCATGAGGCCCACTGAAGATCCCTTCGAACAAAAGTCGTAGAGGATGCGAGAAAGATCTTGACTTTGACATCTGCCAACGCAATCTGAAGGTGGATGGATATTGGGTATAGTTTAATGGGCAACATAAATTGTCTCAGCTAATGAAGTCTGATTATAGGAAGCATAGTGATTGTCACATTTCAGCGATTTATTGCACACGGCGCCAAAATATTTAAAGACACCATCACCCCCATCCCGCCCCCATTTACATATACCCAAATCTTTCTCCGTTCTATCTGGATCTCATTAAGCCATCGATCAATTTTGGGTGGCAATCGAGTAAACAAAATATTCATTGCACATCTCCTTTAAATGTATACATATGTATATAGAAAAAAACATTGTTTCCGTTGATTTGGATTAGCCTGTTTTCGGCGTCCGGCCCTGCCTCGTTTTTCTCACATGTCTGACATTTGTTTTTAGAACTTTCGGACATCTTAAAGAGAACGCCTATGCGGATGATGTATCTTAGCAGATGTCTTTTGCATTTCATTTTGTCTTTTTTAAGGCTTTTTTATTTAGCTTTCATTTTATGAGCTCGTTTCATATACTGCAGTCCTCTGGATGCCCGGTTCTTACATTGTTTTCATAAATTTGTGCCAAGGCTGGGGGAAAGTTTCCTTTAATGGCAAATGTCCTTGGCTCGGTTTGTTAATGGAATATACATCAATCACTGAATTGGAAAATGCATTATATTTAAATGGAAAAAAATGTTTAACCCCAAAAGGAGAGGAAACTGTACAAAATATTTGAAACTTGTAAGGAATGTCTAATTATAAATATATTAAAAATAGTTTCCACATTTTCAAGTTCAAATTTAGACAATGCTAAGCATTGTTTTTCTTTTTATTATTAAATATCTATTGAATTCTAAAATTTCACCTTAAACTATATATTTTAATTCTTTCCGACAGGCACCTTAGCAAATGTATTTAAATACATTTTTGCCGCCTTAGTCCATAAGATTTATTGGCAATATTTTTAATTTAATTATACATTTTGACGTGACGTTTAGCATCGTTTTTATTTAAACGAACATTTTTGTTTAAGTTTTAAACTATCTAATTTATTATACGATTTGGATTTAAGGAAAACGTTTAAACTCGAATTTATTGATGTTTTTCAAGTACTTTGTCACAATTCATAAATGTTTAGCCTTTCAACACAATCGAAAAGCTAGAAACAAAAGACCTTATTCGAAAAATGCCAAGATGTCAGCAGGGAATGCGGCAAATTGTCAGTTTGTCGCCAAGTTATTCGACTCGCATTAATTAATAATTAATTACTAAGTGAAAAATATTTTCTGCACATCGATCTGATGGTCATCGTTGCAACAAAATTAGCTCGCAGACACTTAATGGCCAAGCAGAGGACCCGAGAACGGGAAGTCCCCCCGCCGAGTCTTGAATTTTTGAGTAAATTGCAATTCAATGTCATTGACGAATGGCAGCCGTGCATATTTATACGGAGTACGAGTGCGAGTGCGAGTATATATTCACTCGGTGGGGCCTGTTAATTATTTAATATCATTTTCAATTTTCTGCCAGCCGTCAGAACGGGTAAAGGCGTGTCCGTGACTTTTTGTTGATATGATAAATACGAAAATTAAATAGGAAAATCTTTCTCCCCTCTGGCCCCCGTCGTGGCTCTATTCGAAAGTGTATGAGTGTAGGAAAAGCGAAAAAAAGCAAAATAAAAATATATTTCGGATATAAACAATATTGCACACGGCACTTCGGATTTTCCCGGCGCTCAGACAGTTACCCGCCCCCTTCCATTTTCCGCCCGCCTCGCCCCCTGCTTGTCAACGCTTTTTTTTCCACAGCGTTCCGCTTTTGCTATAGTTTTTCATTGCAAATCATTTGCATATCTATTTTAGAAAGCGTTTTTTATTCTATTTTCCCCTCGTTTCTATAACCATAACGATCCATTTGGCATTCGTGTGCGTTTTGTGATCTCTATATTTCTGTTTGCGCTTTCATTGCCATCATGTGCTGCTGCTCAAAACCGCACTCGCACTCGCACTCGCGTTTTCCCCGTTTTCATTGATCGAGATTTCCTCGGTGCCCCGCTTCCTGTCTCTTCCCCCATTGGGCATTTATTTTCCTCGGGATGGAAGCGTGTGCCGAACACGCTCATGCGCTTTTTATGGGGAAATCCTGTTGGCCAGCCGGTCGACGTTCGGTTTTATACTCCGCGTCAAGCGACGATATCAGCAGTTCCATTCTATGGTCTATGGTCTGCATTGTGTACGATTTGGGTCTTATAAATAGCCAACAAAAATATTGAATAAGAAGCCCGACCGCCAACGCTAAAGCAATTGGTTTTTTGGTGGAAAACAGGAGCGGATTTCTAATGAAATGGGGGTGGTCACTCGGGCTAAGGTGATGCCAAGGAATAAACCTGTTTTTTTTTTGCTTATATTTCCTTATTTCAATATAAAATATATAATACGTATAATAAAAATATATCATAGAACTTCCTTTTTCTATGATATATTTTTTAGGAGCTTATTAAGTGTTTATTGTCTGATTAGCATCATCAGCCGATGTGATCTATTCATGTTAATTGTCGAAGGCTCTAAAAATACTATGCTAAATTTAGAAGCTTCTGGCTAGTAGATGAAAAATAGAAAAAGTAAAAATAAATAATAACATAAATAACAAAAGGACACCGCACTTGAACCCGAGAACTCCAGCCTGCTTATCCATATATTTTCCTTTTTACCACTTTCTTTCTTGAATACAGTTTGCGTTGAGATAATTTTGTATCATAAGGGAAATAGGAATTTTTCAGTCACTGGAAGAATGAAATATTTGATTTTGAAGGTGTCGTAAAGAGATATAGACTAAACATTTAATATATAAATTATAATATAAGAGGTTTCTCGTACTGCACTCTGGAAAAATGGTATTTCAAACTTTTTAACGGTATTTATTAAATAAAAAATCTAATAAAAATTTATTTACACAATTTGAACACTTCTACAAATTAGTTCGAATTTTAAAGCTGTTATGGCTATAAGGTCACCTATAAAAATTGTAGTTACAGAGGATTATACCCCTTTTGACCCTGATCCTGCACCTTACAAAAAGCCAAATCAGCGGGCGCTCAATTAGGCGTCTACTTAGTTAGGCCGAAGCCGGCAGGCAGGCGGGCAGAACCCAAGCACGCCCAATGAAAACGCAAAGTTTATGAAAGAAAAATTGAATATTGAAATGGAGACTCGACAGACAAGACCCACATATACACATAGAGGAGGCGGTGGCTAGAACAGAGAATCCCCACCGCCCACTCCTCCTTCCACTTTCCCCGCTTTTCCGCTTTTCTCCCGGCCAGTTGTGTTCGCTGGTTCGTTCGTTTGTATTTTTGGCAATGAACGAAAACTACGTCAACGTTGAAGAAAAATGCTTTGCATATGAGGAGAGCGTCGTGCGCAAACACATATAGTTCGGCCAGGAGAATCTGTGCGAAGTGGAAGAGGAAGAGCAGCATTATTTTTGATATTTTGATTTTGATTTTTTTCGGTGGCGGCGGCTAAAAGCAAAAGTTTTTGTGCTAGCGCTCGCACAACTTTTGATTCAGTCGAGGCAGACACATCGACGTAGGGACCAGCACAGCACAGAGGCGCACAGGATATTTTTTGTACTAATCCGCCTTCATTCTCCATTCTACCTTTCGCAGGTTAGCAACGGAACCAACGGAGTAGGAGTCGGTAACGGAAACGGAAGCCACCCGCAGCAGCACTCGTCGACGTTGCAGCATCAAACGGTCACCGACTACGCCAGACCGAACAAGGGCAGCCAGCAGGCCCATTTAACCCAGACGATCGAGGAGACGACCATCGTCGAGGACAGTCGCGAGGATCAGTTGGATTCTATGCTAGGAAACCTACAAGCCAATATGAGTCGCCAAGGAGTCAATACCGTACAGAAGGGCTGCTGCAATGCCTGCGAGAAGCCGATCGTTGGCCAGGTGATCACCGCCCTGGGCAAGACCTGGCATCCGGAGCACTTTACGTGCAATCACTGCAGCCAGGAGCTGGGCACCCGCAACTTCTTTGAGCGCGACGGTTTCCCGTACTGCGAGCCGGATTACCACAATCTCTTCAGCCCGCGTTGCGCCTACTGCAACGGCGCCATTCTGGACAAGTGCGTTACCGCGCTGGACAAGACCTGGCACACGGAGCACTTCTTCTGCGCCCAGTGCGGCCAGCAGTTCGGCGAGGATGGCTTCCATGAGCGTGATGGCAAGCCATACTGCCGCAACGATTACTTTGAGATGTTTGCCCCCAAGTGCAATGGCTGCAACAGGGCCATCATGGAGAACTACATCTCTGCGCTGAACTCGCAGTGGCATCCGGACTGCTTCGTCTGCAGGGTAGGTTTATCTCACACCATTGCTCTTACAGAATAATCTATTCCTTTTTTACTTAAAAGCTTTGAAATAATAGGAAAGGTGTTCCATCATTTCTGTTGTATTTTTGCAACATAAATAATTTGATGGAACATCTTTGCCTATGACTTGAAATTAGGAAAATCTTGGCTTTACAGAACTTAAACCTTCTCGAATCATACATCCTCTCACTTTTTGCCATACCTGTGCCCATTTTAATCGGTCATTCCGGTCACGTTTGTCATTTAGGACTGCAAGAAGGCCGTGCGCGGCAAATCCTTCTATGCCATGGAGGGCAAGCCGGTCTGTCCACAGTGCGTGGGCGTCGATGAGGAGGAGTAAGAGAAGGAGTCCCAACCATACAGCAACAGCAGCACCAAAACTTGTTGCTGAAGTTCATCAGCAGGCAAAAAAAAACGAAAATAGACCCTGTGGCAGCGGCTTCGGATACATTTTTGTATCTAGCTGCGTGCCACTTTCCCCACTAACAGCGTCACGAGGAGAACCGGCAACCAGCTGCCCGCCGTCCGTCTCGTTCTATTTTCGTTGTGGGTCTAGGAGCAACGCAGCAGCACAACATCAACAGCAACATCAGCAGCAACATTGGCAACAACGGCGGCCTAGCAAAACCCTTGTTTTACCTACTCTGATCCCGCCCGGCTGGTCCGCTCCTTGGGGCAGGTGCCGCTGGGTGGGTATTGGAGTTCTCAGCCCTCTATGATGGTCTTTCGCCCCTGAGCCCCTGACGATACCTGACCCCTCTGACTTGTTGAACTTTTCTATGCACCTTTTTGTAGGATTAAGTTTGTAGGTACTTTTTAAATTTAAAATCATTTATGAAAATGACCAACAATATTGTAATTTGTTTTTGTAAATAAAATTTTAATAATTACATATACAAAAAAAAAAAAAACAAACAAAAAAATCATAAAAAAACAACCAAAAAACAAACAGCAAAAACACTTCAAGGGGGACGAAACGTTGAAAACTGTTTTCATCGTTTCAAGGTGGCTGCTGTGACCCTGAGGCACCTCAGAGTCACGCAGCCACCCACTCCCACCCCCACAGGGCCACCTATGTTAGTGTCAAGGTCAGTGTCAGTGCGCTGGCCTTGACATATGCGTGGGCGTCGCTCTGTTTGTTCTTGTTGCTCTGTTCTCTTGGTTGATAAACAAATTACAATATTGTGGAATAGATTTGCGATTAGCGAGGGTTATAATTTCCTCAGCCCAGACTATTTTCGTTGCTGACGCTCTATAGTCAGCGCCTATATTTTCTGTCTGCGATCGTACAAGTACTTTGCAGATATATCTGTCTAAAATGTTTATTGCTTAAGGTTTAGTGGAAGCCCCCCCCGGGGTGTTAATTGAATTGATTAGCCTAAATGAATTTATGGATATTCATCAATCCACCGAAACTAAACTATCCACAAAATATTTGCTACTAAAAATAGCTGAAAACTAATTCCAAAGTGCAGTTGCCTTCCAAGTACTTATTAAATAATTGAAATTCTCTATTGATTGCTGAAAATATTCGTGTCGTGGTGTATTTTTAGTCCATATCGATATTGATTATTTCGGTTCGCCTGTTCCTGTTGCTGTGCTGCCCCACTTTTGAGTTTCCTTTACATATATGTTCATACATTAAATCAACAAAGAAAATGTTAGGAATCGCTTGGGGGGAAATCGTTGCACCTGTTGTTTATGGAATGATTGATTTGCGTGGGCTGGGCGAGCGGGTGAGAGCTGAAAATAGTTCTCCCCCGCAGCAGATATCACGTTCGCAATGATCCTTTGCTTGGATGATACCATCCTCCGCCCCCTCTATCCATCTATCCATTTTCTCCTTGGATGGTGGCCAAAAGCGTGCGCAAAATGTTATTGTCTTCTTGGGACAATTGTTGCTGTCTTGCTTCTCGCGAAATGTTTTTCCAAAAGCTCGAATAAATTAAAACAAATGCGACTTGCCTTGTATTTATCATATTTAAATTTTGCTCGCTTGTCTCTTTTGACAATGTTGAATTTTCGTTTCCAATTAGCCAGCCATTGTGTAGAATTCTGCCAGGGTATCTGCGCCGTCCATTCGACACTTTTGGCCATTCTAATTAGGTTTCTGAGGCCAGGCGTAAAACCTCGCACAGCAAATATGATGTTGTCGACGATTCTCGATCGGTTTTGCTGGTCCGGTCATGCTGTATGGCAACTAATTTATAGTCGTAATTAGCCTCAGGCGGAGGCTGCACAAACATTTGGCCCACAATACATAATCTAAGTACCTCCTCATGTATTTGCGATTCTCATATTCATACCTCAAGCTAAGTAGTGCCAAGATTTTGTAGTTTCGCTTTTATGGCGCAGTAAATATTTCTAGTGGGTTTATACCAAAGCCATCTTGTTCTTATATTGCTTTTTGTTTGTGCTGACCTAATAAGTATGGACTTCCTAATATGTTTTTAAGCCAATGAATAAAAGTCCTTGCTTTGGCGAATAGTTTCTTTAAAAATATTTAGTGCATTAGTTTGCAAACCTATTACTTTCCCTGATAACAGGCCATAATTTGTAAGACACCACCTAACTCCCCCTTAGTTTAAAATTCAATTAATATGTTTTCATCTTTTCTAGGACTGCCGACAGCCCTTCCAGGGCGGCTCCTTCTTCGATCACGAGGGATTGCCATACTGTGAGACGCATTACCACGCCAAACGTGGATCGCTGTGTGCTGGCTGCTCCAAGCCGATCACTGGACGCTGCATTACGGCCATGTTTAAGAAATTCCACCCGGAACATTTCGTTTGCGCCTTCTGCCTCAAGCAGCTGAACAAGGGAACCTTCAAGGAGCAAAAGGACAAGCCATACTGCCACGTCTGCTTCGACAAGATATTCGGATGAAGATAATTCGCAGCTGCCAAACCCTAGTTACGGATATAAA
Organism: Drosophila truncata; assembly: GCA_008042515.1. Lineage (NCBI taxonomy): Eukaryota > Metazoa > Arthropoda > Insecta > Diptera > Drosophilidae > Drosophila > Drosophila truncata. Next base: position 292,254 of record VNJQ01002616.1, on the reverse strand, counting down.
TATTGTTTTTTATACGATTTACGAACCCTATCCCCTATCTCCAAGCACAAGCCCCAAACACCACACGTACACCTACTTACCGTGCATCTGTGCTTTTGTATAACCGAGTCAAATTAGTACTTTAATTAACGCCTATCGACAGGATACGATAATAAATGCAATCATAATCAATTAGCGGACACTAATCCTAATCAATTATGTTGGTCACTTTGATATTGCTACTCGTTCGACAAGGAAAAGACCACAGAATGATAAATAAACATGAGAAAATAAACAAACACATTATCTATATGGCTGCATACTCTATGGGGATTATGGGCTGTGCTTTCTTAAGTGGAAAATATGATTAATGACGAGGTTTCTATTCCCAGTAGGACACTTGTCACCTCTTAACTTTTGAGATAATTAAAACAAATTAAGTAATCGATATCATTTTAACGATTAGTAAACATAATTGTTCGAAATTGACATAATTAATATTTTTTCGATTTGCCAATTAACAAATTCCGAAAAAAAACAATTATGTAGCATACTTTTAGGCAAGTTATGGATGCTGGGTTCACAAAGACCTTATCCAATTTTAGTTGCAACTAAATTTAAAATACTAGTTTTCAAGAGGAAATAATCGAATGGTATTTATTAGTTTTAAATTTATGAAGATCATGGGAGTTTTAACTGACTATATTTTAGGTTATTGATATAAGATATTTAATATTTTAAGATAAAGATTTCTGTGTAAGTTGTTTAGATTTGTTATTAAAAAATGTATATTTAATTTTTATTTACAATAAATAGGCACTTATTTTCAGGAGGCAGTTTGATGCCGCCAGTAGCTCCGAATTGTCCCGTTTCTTGAAGTCCCGCTCGCTCTCTTTTCCTTTTGGGCTTCCAAAACCAAAGCTTTTCAATCCCCTCTCCAAATTGTATGTTTAAGTTATATGTAATTAGTACCGATTTACATACGTCCGACGAACATCGCGCAAATCGCGGAAAGTTCTATTGTTTTTTATTTATTTTGTGTTATTGTTTGTCTTGGAAGGATCATCTTCTGAAGATTGTTGACAATTATTGAACACTTCGTAGTGAATTCAATAGAGCACAAAAACCACGTTAAGCTAAGTCTTTGTTTTTTTTTATTGGTCGACTGAGTGCGGTAAATAGTGGATCTGGACCAACACTATTTGCAAAAGCGTCGTGGATGAGGGAGAACCAAAAAATTAGTGAGTTCGTGGAAAATTTTTTGTTCAAAAAAATAGGTAAGTTCATGTTATTAATGTACTTTTTCACATATAATTTGCTTAGAAAATAACAAAGACAATGCGAAACTGAAACAAAATTTATTAGACTTGATAATTGTACATATTTTATTGCTAAAAATTATGTTCTTATTATGTCATACAGTTTGATGAGTTTTAACAAAATTAAGTACAATTTTAACCCATTTTATTTGTTTAATAGTACCTATACTATGTGATTCGGTAGAGATTTTAAGCATCATGATCTATGATTCGTTCAAAGTTGTCCTTATAATACTTTTTTTCCCTGAAATTATTGATTATATTAGCCGTATCACTGATCTAATAAATCCTCTGGGCTTTTCAAAATAAAGAAGATTTAGCCTCAATATTCAAGCTATATTGAGGCTAAATCTTCTTGATTTTGAACTGAACCTGATGGATATTATCAAAGTGGAGAGTGTTAAGAAATGTTGGAAAACTACACCACAGCCGCTCACAATGATGGTGTTCTTCTCTTACTTCTTTTCGTAGTAAAAAGGGTATGCCATATATATGAGGAAGATGATCCAGACCCCAACTAAGAGTATCTGGTGAATACCTAACTCAGGGAAGTTACCAAATACGTTAATATTTGCTCTGTTAACCTGTTAGCCTGGACTCAAACCCCCACGCTAGCTAGCATCGCTCTCTGGCTTATGTATCTGTATCTTGTTTGAAGAACATTTCACCAACAACTTTGCATCTTCGCACTCGGCTCTCCTCCACTCTCTCACCTTGGATACGATTCTCACCCACACAACCGAACAGCGATGCCGGCCGGTGTGCTTGCCTTCTCGCTCCCGCAACAGCCACTTGACATTGGGGCAGCAACAGAAGAAGAGGAAGCAGCGTGGTGGCCTGCATGGCTCTCATCGACCGGTATCCACCAGCCGCACCCCCTCTGGCCATATAAATTCCATCCCCATGAGAGAGAGGGGCGTGAATGTGTGTGAGCGTGGGCACGTGTGCGTATGATGTTCGCTTCGCCCCTATATAACGCCGTAGGGTTTCGATACAGCTATGAATCAGGCGGCGTTATTCTCGCTCAGCTCCGCTCATTCATTTTTCATCCGTTGACCGAATCGGTTCGCAATTCCGGGTTCTCCGTTTCTCCGATTCTCTACATATACTCGCTCTCGGTTTGTCTCGCGGTCGTGTGCCGGTAGTTGTTGTAGTTATTGGTGCTCATCCGATTCCGCGTGGGTGTGTATATATATCTAGGTTATTATTTGTTTAATTGTTATTATCCCATGAGCTCATTTAAGAGTTTTTAATTAAACAAAAATTCCTTGAATTGTGTGGGGGAAAAAGGCAAAAGGGCGGGCCAAAAAGAAGCGCTACAGGTTGGTGGTGCAAATCTACACACACTTAGAGGCCTCCAAAGAGAGCATCTCTCACGTGCCTGACTCCAATTCTGACTTTCCGCTCTCTCCTGACTTCCTCTGGGGCCAAAACATAGATGTTTCTGACTGCCTTGGCTCTCTGCGAGGTGATGTAATATGAGCCACAGTCTAAACCCGAGTCCTTAGCCAAACAAATCGTTTACAGGGTGTGCTTGCCGGCAGCTAACAGTAAAAACTGACTATAAAGAGTGCTAAATATCAGATACAGATACAATCAATATAACTAGGGTTTTATAGATGATAAAAAACATGTTCTATAAATTGTTTATCTGCAAAATTCATATAAATTAATATATTAATATTCGCGGTATAGAAAATCCTAAAAGTTCTCCAATAAGTGGATCCACTGTGCCATGATATCAGCCCCAATTGGGCTTATTTGTGGCCACAATTGAGGGCCCTATGTGCGGGAGTGTTGATTGTGCGCTAATTTGTCCAAGTGCGAGTGCGGTGTGTAAATAAAAGTGAAATTAGCCATCGCAAATTGCATTGTAATTCATTTAAAGCGTCCCCCTGCTTGGCCATTCAGCTCCAATTGATCGAAAGGGAAGGGTATAAACATATGTATATATAAATAGCCGCCCGGCTATTTTCAGGTTCAAGGTTGCCTGTCCCCAAAACACAACAACAACAACACCAACAGTGGAGCCCACACCCAGTGGAGTGCCTGAACAACAAATTGGGACAATTCCCAGCGACACGCAATGGCGATTGATAGGGGGGAGTAATGGGTTTTGCTCATTACAGCTCACCTGGCAGCAATTTTTGAGGAAGCTTATCACGTAAGCCAAGGGTTTGGCAGCCACTTGGCCAGCTGCTCAGTGCTGCTTCAACCTTTCGGTGGCCACTTATCAGTTTTGGGGTTTTTTTCTGCAATTATTATATGTTTACCCGGTGGTTTGTTCAGATTTCTGCGGTATAGTACAATTATTTGCTTTTTCCGGCATGCCTCTTGCTATTTTCGTGTGTGTTTTGCATATTTACTTATTTTTGGAGCATTTAAAAGATATTTAATATAAATATAATTATTTTAAAATGTTAATTTGCTCCAGTATTCCCACACAATTGCCATATAAAAAATAATGATACTCTCCCCACCGAGTGTAAGCAAATATAGTTTCAAGTGGAACTCACTTTCCTCGTGATTACGGGAATGTACTGATTGTGGTGACTCTGGGGTGCGAGTACATATCTGAGATTGCGAATCGAGTTGCTAATTAGGTGAAGCAGTTAACGTTTTGAGAAATCCATAAAAAAAGAAACCAGTTTATGGTCGCTTACTCGACCGAAAAATTCCCGAACCTAGACAATACGAACTTATCACTGTGACTGCTTGTGCGCGGCTATAATTATTGCTAATTGTTATAATTGGCCGATAATTGTCACCGAATCGGCCATTCGCTGTTGGCCTTATCTGAGAATCATGTTTGGTCGCAGAAGGGGTTTCATAACACCTTATTTTTGTGTTGTTCTGCTCTCTTTGAGTTGCTTCTTTATTAAATATAGTTATTAAATTATAATATAGACTTTGAATACATGTATATATGTAGTTTGGATAGAAAAGATCTCAGTCAAACGATTGCTTAATATCTTGTATCGAAAAAACGGGCTATAGTAGATAAATCTATTGTTAGGCAACTGACAGGCTGAATAAACATAAAACTCCAGAAGTTTGAAGTTTTTAGTTATATGGATACTTTAAAAAGTAGGTATAGCTCTCACGACTTTGAGAAAATGTAGTATATATCATATTATGTGTAAGTCCATAGAGATTGTAGGTAATTTCATCAGCATTTCTCAGAACCATTTGAGTAATCAAACCTTAAAGTCAAAGCTCTATATATTTATTTATTTTCATTCACTGTATACTTAAATAGAAACTAAGCTACAGGAAAATTATCAGATTCGAACTTTATATATTACAGGGTTAATCAAAAAATATATTGCTTCTAATAAAATAACACCCACTTTGCTCTCAAAATTGCACGAATTATGATATTAAATGTCAAATTGTTCAGAGATTATCCATATTCATGACCGCTTTGATGTTGTTTTCAGAACGAGCAGTTATCAATCACAATTTCTCTGGCAAAACGCCGCATGATCGATCCGTGTTCAGTAGTTCCATTTATAATTTAAAGATAGGCTTGCATTGCAGGGTGGATGCGTGATCAAATTCCTAAGATATAGGGGGCTCAATAAATTCATGCGTTCCATACGAACTTGATAATCTTCGATATATTTAGACATGCAAGAGTCACATTTATGATACCACTTCAACAAGGGAATTTCAAAGCCCAGACGAGTACCAGACACTTGCTGGGGGCGTGCTTGCCCGCATAACTCTGCTATTTATAATAATAAAATATAAATTATCTATGAAAAAACTTCTTAGAATGCAACGGAATAATTGCCGAATGAATTTAATTAACTATTGTCAGTAACAACTAAATTTTTCACAACTCAGAATTCAACAAAAACCATCTTATATGTCTGTGTCTACCAGCTTGTACGTCTTGAGATCCATGTTATCGTACGGAGCGACGTCATGGCCGGGATCTTCCTTCTCCTCGTCCAGCAGACAGTAGATGCTGTCCGTCTCCTGCTTGATGATCTCGCTGCCGAGACGCTTCCAGAATGGACGACAGCGGTTCTTCCATTGGCGCAGGTTGAAGAAGGCGCAGTAACGGCTGGAAGAGGCCTTCAGCATGGCCATATAGAGCGGTGTGATCTCGTCGGCCATCAGCTTGGCCTGCAGATAGTTGGTCATCTTGCGGCTGTGCTGGTCGTTGAAGTCCACATAGATGCGTTTGGCATGCTCATAGCACTTCTTCGCAATGCTCGTCATCTTTGGGTCTTTGGCAAAAATCTTGCCCAGGTGCAAAAGAAGCGTGGCCTCGAGATCCCGGTGCGTATAGATGCGCGACAGGCGAAGGGCACGCTTGTAGTTCGAGATGGCTTTTTCCGTATGCCCAACGCTATTTGAAAATATATTTTAATACATTTATTAGCAAATCAAATATTCATTTACTGAGAGTTAAATTACTTACATCTCCGAGCACTCGCCTTGAAACAGATAGTACCTAATGTTCATCTTCACAAAGCGGTACTCGTTGCAGGCGAGGATCTGTGTGCGGATCTGATCCAGGCACTGCTGAGCCATGTTGAAGTCGCCAGTCTCCATCAGGAAGCTGGCCCGCTGAAGAAAAGTATCACAAAAGAGTTCTAGGTTCTTTTCCCTGCCAACTGAATGGGGGGAGTAATTTCAGTTAGCAGTTAGCAAGCATTTGTTAATTTAAACATGTTATCTATTATGCAATAAATATATTCCAGACTTTCGGTAAAAAAATAATAGAATCAAGCTGAAGATCAAGTGATTTTCAGACCATAAATTAATAATGCCTTCTAAATATTACACTTTGAATACCAGCTGGCTTTAATTGCTGATATATTGGCTGGACAATTCCTGTTTTTATTGATACATTTATTTTGTATTCTTAAAATATATCAACAATTTTCTAATGATAATAATAATTTCCAAAAAAGCACAAAAATATGGCAAAAATTATTACCTTTTAAAAAAAGCAAAGCTTAATATATTTTTAAACCAAGAAATGACTTTTTAAATGGAAGCTTGTCTTAGGATCTGGGATAACTAAACCTATTTAAGAAATAATATTTCTTTATGTATCCAAAGCTTAAATTTTATTAAAAAAATTAACAATTAAATACTCAAACCAAAAACTATCCAAAAATAATCTACAACTGCTGACAGGACTAAATTATCCTAAAAGTACTCACTTTCTGCCACAAGGACTGTGGCTCGGCGTGCCATGGCAATGGCCTCCTTGGGCTGTTGGCGCACGATGGCCTCGCCGTGGTTGAGAAGCTGTCGGGCGAGATCCTGGGCCACCTGCTCGTGAAGAGTGAGGCTACCGGCAGGCATACCTATCTGAGCGGTCCAGACATGACCACGCACCATATCCATGGCAATCTGCAGGTACTTGAGGGCCCCCGCCCGCTGGCCCGTGTTCATGAGATAAATGGCATAGGTGTAGTAGATGCGAGCGATGGACTCGGCGGCCTCCTTGCCCCACTCCTGCCCCGCGACCTGGTGGCACAACGCGATGATGTGCTCATTGAGGGTCACCAAGGCGTATTGGTATTTCTGGCGGTACGGCTCCATCAGTCGTATTGTGTCGTAGAACAAGGCGAAGGGCTTTTTGAGACCCCGACTCTTGCTCATCCTGTAGACCACTTCTGCTTCTCTAAGGCGAGAAACCATTCCATAGAGCAGCTCCTTTTCGTCCGAGAGTCGCTCCCGTATGTTAAGGCTTTCGAAGAGTGCCTTCTCCTTGGTGGCCAGACATTTGATGAACTCCGGGACCATTAAGCATCCCGCCCTGCGCAGTTCTTCCTCCAGGGCCTTGTACACGGGACTCTTGATCCTACGGGCATCGTCGAGGGACAGCAGAGGGATGCCCTCCCGGATGATGTCGCGATCGAAGCAGATCTCGCGAAAGTTCCGGTGGGGTAGATTCCTCTTCACCTGGCGACTGATGCGGACTATTATGTTCTGTCTCTGGATGTCTCTGTCTTTGTCCATGATTTGAATTAGGGATCCTTGGTCAGAAACTAAGTAAAGGTGTTTACTTTGGGTACTGTGGAAAATATTTTAAGTTTGGGAAGGTAGATGTATACACTGGCTGATGGATAGCAAAGGTTTACTTGGTTTGCAATCCTGTTTGCTTGGTTTCTTTAATTAGTTTCTAATATTACAAGTTAGATAGAATGTTTATTACACTTTCGCTGTTGTTAAAGCATTTGGTTTCCGCCGCTTGATAGCTGTAATTGTTTAAGTTATTCTTGTTGCCTTGAAAAAATTTCTATCTTTACTGCTTAGAATAAATGACAATTTTCAGTGGTTATGCAGTTTAAAGACTAAATATATTTACGGCGTTAAGATTTTGCAAGAGATAAGATAATTTTTGCCACTTAAATATGTTGTTTTATTAGATTCTTGTTTTTATTACAGTTTATAAGGCAATTCACAGATACTGAGAATTTCAGATACTTTGTATCTGTTCCCAGTTGTGCTAAAGTAACCACAGATGGTTGTTAGCAAATACTCAACCCCATAAACTGTACTCAAAAGTAACAGCAAATACACAAACCCTTTAGCGAGACACAGTGACTCTCAAACTAGCCACTCTTGAGGTTTTCACTTGCTATGGCTTCAGTTCACTGCACGCTTGCAGATAATGCAGTTAGAGTGCTCCACTTGGTGGGTGGTGCGTCTTCGTCATCACCTGTCCAGTCTGATACCATATTTTCAATAATTTATATATGTAGTTTCGGTATAATTCTAATGACTCACTGATTCAAATCTCATGCTTTCCCCTCACAGTAATCGAATCACACAATGGCCAACGAGGACACGAGCTTCATTCCCGATCTACCCACCGGCGGACCTCTGGCCGTGTACCGCAAGAGGGCCAACTTTGACTGGAAGCGGCTGCGTCTGATATTCGAAAAGGAGCAGGGACTACGCATTAAGGTGAGTGGAAAGCCATCAATTGGGGATTCTCACGAGGGTCATTGAGAATTTGAAATTCCAGTGAAGCTTATTACCAGGCTTTGACTTCTTGATTGACACCAAAAGTCGATTTAATTGAAGTAATTGTTGAGATCAATGCATTTTTTAAGTAAACTCCCAGACGTAGACTGTGAGAAACAGAATTTCAATGAGCTATAATTTGCTTTAAATACTTTGAAAAATTATGAAGGTTCAAATACTGTTTCGAAAATTAGTTGTAAAAGGTTAAAATTTCAAAGGTTTGTATTGTAATTGCCTAAGAATCTCTTCATTAACTTTAATTGAATATTAATTAGGCTTTTCCGAAAGAAACCTGACATTAAATTAGCTAAATTTCCCCTTTATTTTGTAGTACAAAGTATGGCGCCGTCTGGAGAACGATCCCCTCTTTGCCCATCCCTCCCGCACGCTGCCCATGGACGAGCAGAAGCGTCTATGCGCCATGCAGGTGAACCGCATGAAGCACCTGGATCTGGTGCCCAAGGAGATTGAAAACCTGAGCTTCTCAGCCAAGACCAAGTACCTGATGTACATCAACGAGGCCCTGGCCTGCTATTCGCCCAGTCTCTCTGTCAAAATTGCCTTGGGTGTGGGCCTCTTCAATAATGCCATCCGTGCCATGGGCACTGAGAAGCACAAGAAATACATTGAGGCCGCTTGGAACCGAGAGGTGATCACCTGCCTGGCCATTACGGAATTGTCGCATGGCAGCAACACGAAGAGCATTCGCACCACGGCCACCTATGATCCCAGCACTCAGGAGTTTGTGATCAACACGCCAGACTTTGAGGCCGCCAAGTGCTGGGTGGGCAATCTGGGCAAAATGGCCACCGTGGCCATGACCTTTGCCAATCTGTACACGGCCGATGGGGAGAATCATGGACTGCATGGCTTTCTGATTCCCATACGCGATCCCAAGACTTTGCTATCTTACCCAGGCGTCCTTGTGGGTGACATTGGTGAGAAGTGCGGCCTAAATGGCATCGACAATGGATTTGTGGTCTTCACCAACTATCGCATTCCGCGGGATAATCTCCTTAATCGCACCAGCGATGTGTCGCCCGAGGGTGTCTACGAGAGTGTTTTCACAGAGCCTGGCAAGGTCCTGGGAGCTGCTCTCGAGAGCTTCTCAGCTGGACGCATTGGCATCATGCAGGAATCAGCGAATACTCTGTGCAGTGCTGCTGTCATTGCTGTTCGATATGCGGCGGTTCGCAAGCAGTTCGGCCCGGAGAGACAGGGCGAGGAGATGGCCATCTTGGAGTATCAGTTGCATGTGAGTCTCTGGAAATATATTTAATTATTAAATAATGAATTATTAAATAATTTTCCAGCAATATCGCATTTTCCCCTATCTGGCTGCTGCCTGTGTCCAGAAAATAGCCGTTGAAGAGCTGACCATCACTTATATGGAGATCATAGCTCGTTCCCAGGCAGATTCCAATGGTTTTGACATCTTGGTGAGTCTTGGATTAATTATTAAACTTCCTTAATTCATGAACTTATCATTTGCAGACCCAAAATGCAGCTGAGATCCATGCCTTGATCTCCTCCTCAAAGCCTCTCATTACTTGGGCTGCTCGAGATGCCATTCAGGAGGCCCGTGAGGCATGCGGAGGTCATGGCTACTTGGCAGCTGCCAAGCTGGGTCAGATGCGCACCGATCATGATCCTCTGTGCACCTACGAGGGCGACAACAATGTGCTGGGACAGCAGGCCTCCAACTGGCTGCTGCGCCAGTGGAGCGCCAAGGAGCTGGAGACACCCATTGGCAGCGTGAAGTTTCTGGAGAGACGTAAGGATTTGTTGGCTCTAAAATATGCCACGCTGGTCCAGCAGACTCCGATTTCCAGCTGGGAATGTAAGTAAATATAGAATTTAATAGAAACAAATAAAATTAATGATTCCTTTTATTTGCAGTCCCTCTCCGTTGCTACGAGTGGCTGCTGTGCCATCTGATGGCTCACACCACGGCTCACATTGAGGGCGAGTTGGCGGCAGGTGGCAGCCGTTTTGAGGCCAGAAACAACTCCCAGGTGGCCGGAGCCCGCGAACTGTCCTTGGCCTATGCCGAGTACTATGCTCTGAGTCGTTATGTCGATCATGTCCGCAAGCTCAGTGTGGAGGCTCCATATGCCTCCGTGCTACGTCTGCTGTTCGATGTGTATGCCATGTGGTTGCTGGAGAAGCACATGACCACTTTCTATGTGGGAGGATTTGCAGCTGGCAAGGATTTCGCAGCGGCAGTGCGAAAGCTGCTGCTTGACAGCTGCCTGAAGCTAAAGGACGTGGCTGTGAGCGTGGCAGATGCCATTTCACCGCCCGACTTCGCTCTGAACTCGGTGATCGCCCGTGCGGATGGTTTACTGTACGAGAATTTGCAAAATGAATTTATGACCAACGAGGGTGCATTCCAGCGTCCCACCTGGTGGCGGGATGTCATTATACCGCAGGCCCAGTCGAAACTGTGAGGATAACCACCGATTTATCATTTAGACAAGTGCCTGGGACTTGGTAAGCAGTAAGAAGTCGGCCAAGTCGTAATTGTAATTGTGATTGCCCCATTTATTATCAGGTATTAAAGGCAAATTGCATTCGCATTAGTATCCATAAACACTTTCCATCATAAACTATAATGTTCACTCGAGTATTTTAAGATCAAATCTGTTACTAGCATACGGGTTAACAAGTTATGTAAACATTAAATGATGTCAGTTGATTACAAGTTTTAATGATGCATTTGATTTGTATTTAAAACGGAAGGGGAAGTTTAAGGTTTGTGGGAAATTTAATAATATGAAATACACTTGAATGTTTAGGAAAAGCTTTTAATTTTAAGATCAAGAATCTTTTGAATTTAAGCAAAATAAGACATTTTTAAAAGGCAATTATAATTCTCAAAGACCCTACTCTCATGGACCTAACATTTTTTTGGTTAAGAACGCAAATATATAGAAATATACTGAATTTTTTAAGGTGAAACAAAGGTGAGCAAAACAATAAGCAAGAACAATGATTGTAAATCAAAAATATTAAAAAAAACCTTACCTAGGTACTTGTTATACTCCTTCAAAGAACTAAGCTACCTTTGAGCTCTGACAGCAATTACGAGTTTCATATAGACAGTTTTTGGTTAGCGAAAAATTGGATTTCACAGCGACCCAGAATAATTTACAAATCAATAACCCTGCATAAAAAAATCGGGAAATTCTGGTGTTCTACATGAACTTAATTACTCTCGCTAAATTAGCATTTTATGAGCCGTAACTCATAAATGTCTGTCATCTGTTGGCTTCAAAATCCTCCACAAACAAGCTTAAAAAACAGCCAAAAGCTTTCATCGATCGAACAGTAGAAACCCAAACTATATTTTATTATAATTAGTCAGCGAGCCGCCTCCTCTTACATTGAATCCCCGAGGCAAGAGAATCAGTCAGAGTGCCGTCATCGCCACAGGTGCTGGATCGTTTATAAGAGGACCCGGCCTCACCTGACCGGACCCAGACGTTGCCCAGTTGCCGCAGAGTGAAGAAGACCGCGGAGAATCCGAAATCGAAGCCGAGCTCAAAACAAAAATACAAAAACTGGTCGGGAATCGATTTATAAACAAATCAAGTGAGTCGTGCTCGCAGTGTTTCTGTATTTGTGAAACTGAGAACCGATCTATGTAGAGACAATTATAGGCAGAGGCATCTCTCTCCCTATTTCCCAGCAATATAACTTTGATAGTTTTGCCAATTTGTGGCGCAGTTTTGGTTCCGTATTTGGCAGTGTATGTGGTAAAAAGTGCTCGGCGGCGTTTTGCCTTATCAGCAAATGTGATTATAACGAGATGCTTCCATGAGAGTTCGCCCTGAAACAGTTCACTGATCATCACATCAAAGTCACGGCATTGTCACCAGGGAATATGAATATCAGAATGTGTGTGCTACTCAGTCGGGTTTCTTTGTTTCAACGGAGCAACGTGCAAAAAGTTGTTAATTATTAAAAAAAAAAAAAAAAACAAAATGAAAATTGTAAATCATTCTCTTCAGACCGGTTGCTCATTCAATTAGAACACCTCAATTGCCGAAAACAAAAAATCCCCGTCTCGATTGGCAAACTTGATAAGATCTCTGTAAAAAAGAGACAAGCAAAAGCGTAAACAAATCGGAATATAAATGGCGCACCAAAAAATATTTTATATATAATAAAGAAGGCAAAGGGAAAAAAGCAAAACAAAAAATAATATAACGAAACCATAATAATAATAATAATATAAATTTCTAAACGCCGAACAAATTAGCAGAAACCGGTTTGTTCTTCCTCACCGCCACTCCCCTTCTCCCTAGAGACAACCGAACAAATAAATTGAGTCCATAATATAATACAAAGTCATATTGGATATATCCATTAATTTACATTTTGGGGGTTTCCGCTTTCGTTTCGGCAACAGGCCCAGGCGGCTTTCCTCTCCGCAGCGATTTCTTTTCGCCAATTCATTATTGAAAAATCGTGTAAGGGCAATTAGCTCGACAGAGCTTGGGGTTGCACATTTTATGAAATGCCTGTAATTGCAGGCTTTGAATATATGCACATAGTACATCGGGGCCCTTCGAGGGGGATGCAGTGAAGGCAATGACCCAGGAATCGATTACAGGGAATGTGGCTCCCCGCACAGATTACCGGCTTATGCAAGCGGATTTATGGATTCTGTCCCCGGGGGCTTCTAATGACAATGGGTGCGAACACTGGGGAAACAAAGGGCACCAGTCATTAGCTGGACTCTCTACAGACCCGCCAGTGTGTGATCTTATATAAAAAAAGATCATCTCATCTCGGCTTCTATCTATTTCCGCTTGGCTGATCTGCTATTTACACCCCAAAATTTGTGTATCTTAAATATGCATCGCTGCCAACCAGTTATTTTTTTACACTAATTTTCTAACCAGTTCTTAATGAATCCTTTGTTTTATGTTCTTAAACCCTCAGATAAACACTTCGAAGCGAAGTGAAATAAAATGTGGAAGTTTCTGCTGATTTGTGTGGTGATGAGTGCCCTGAATGGAGAGTCATCTGGCGGTAAGTAGTAGTCTTATGAAAATATTATTTCCTTGTTTGTTAAACCAGAAAGATAATTATTTTTAAATGAACGAAACGAAAAATAAATGAATTTCTTATTCATTTATTTTTAAATCTTCCTTATAAGGCTCCCAAAAATTATTGGTTTGAAAACAAATTAAATTGAGAGACAAGTGTAATTAATTAGTGACTGGAAGAAGTTATTAATAGTTTCTTTAATTATTGCATTTTCTTTCTTTCGGTCAATCTTAATATTTTTTGTTATTTAGATAAACAGTAAATATGAAATAAACGCCACTCAAGATTGATTAATTAATTTCCTTTAATATTTATTATATTTTTATTTTTTGCTAATGAATCAAATTTTACCATTTTCTATTTAATTATGATTTATTTTGATTTAAACTATTCAAGCAATTTATTTACGAGTTTTTTATTTTCCTTTTCAGCCAACAGGCAGCCATCGCGCAGACGTCGCGCCTATGCCGGAGGATATGCAGGAGGATATGCCAGCAGCGGTGGAGGAACTGGTGGCTATACAGGAACCTACAACAGCGGCGGTGGTGGTGGCTACTACGACTACGATGACTATGATGGCGCCTCGCCCAACTTTGGCATCATTGATCCTTACCTTTTCCACCAGCAGCTGACCAACCACATTCTGGCCCAGAATTACGCCAACCAACAGTGAGCATCAATCTTGAACGTGGAATCTTGGCTGGGATCGTGGGCTGGTTACGGGCTTTGGCTTTGGGTTTATTTAACGCTTAAATCTGTCTATTCTTGTAGAGCTGTAACGGGTCTGGCCACGGCTGGCAATGCTTTTGCATCTGCAGATGCTTCTCTAGTCGACGACAACGATATGTAATTACTACTAACTGAATCAGAAATTCTTACACAGAGTCCTCGAGAGTTACGAGCTATGCAAATAAAGCTTACTAATTGGTTCGGGGCTCTCGGACACTCTATAGCAGCATTTCTGAGCTTAACTTGAAACTAATATTCAGCCAAATCAGCTTTACCATATACTAATCCTTGTTTTTATCCTCTGCAGTCGCATCCAGCAGCAGATTGCCGCCCAGCAGGCCTATCATGACAACCTAGTGCGTCAGAATCGCTACCGTGGAGGATCGGGTGGATCTTCTTACAACTCCCATCGCTATGCTCCCAGTTATGCCGTGGCTTCCGGATCCATTGGACCCAATGGACATCGCCAGACGGCCTATATTAACCCAGCCAATCCGGTAAGTGCATAGTATATGGTAGAGATATGTGTGATCAGTCCTGCTTTTTGTATCTAAATTGGTTTATTTTACAATAAATAGACTAAGAAGATATTATCTTATTAACATTGAAAGCTTTAGCTTTCTCGAAAATAGTTTTTGCAATTTATTTATAAAATTTGGCTTAAACGAAGAACTTTGTAAACAATATATTACTGTTTTAGCTGTTTTATATTATTTTCCGTATCCCTAATTCTAATAAAAGTTGTTTTTGGTTATTATATAAAATAAGTAAGCCATATAATTTGGCAATTTAATTTAATCTAATGTTGTAATTAATATTTATATGGATTATAATTAAATCGTACTCAATGGCTTTGCAATTAGCTCCCATTAGCAACCTATTCACATTATTAAACAGGTTTAATTTCAATGTAATAATTGAGCACTGAATGCACTTTGTCATCTTTTGATACCTGCAGACATATAGACTTGCATAGGTGATATTCAGTAATTCAAATTTAATTTATCGATTTTATTAATAATGTTCAAAAAATTATATTTAATTGAATTGTGTCTTTTCTCAAATATATTCGATCCGTACATCAAATAGAACATCAATAGTTTAAAAGGTTAAATTATGGATTTATATATTGACTTTTGTGCCAGTTTTACCTCGATATATAGATAATTTCTACCGTTACAAATAAAAATAGCTAGAATCCGAATTAGAAACGACAATAATAATAAATTAGAAAAATAGAAATCAGAGCTTTATGTTATTTAATAAGTTATTTAGTTGAACTTTGTATAGTTCTCTAAATTATTATGATCTTTATACTTTGCATAATTTTATATGTTTAAAAATAATACTAAGCATCCAAAGATAACCCTTGTTTTTAAACAATTTTTAGTTACTTCACCATCATATACTTAAGAATTAAAATAATGTTATTTATTTATTATTGTTGATTCGTTTTACTATACTTCATTTAGTTGATCACTCAGTTTTGTTCCTAATAATTTTAAATTATAAGAGTACTTTAAATACCTTAAAAATAAAATATAAATATACCACTTTCTAATCCCAACTCTCAATTTACAGGCTTCTCCCAATATTGTGAATCGCTTTGGCGGCGGCAGCGGCGGTGGCTCCTCATACTCTAGCTCCAGCAGCTCCGGAGGCGGCAGCGGTGGTGGTGGCGGCTACAAGGGCGTCTCGGTCTCATCCTACAGCCACAGCAATGGAGACGGAACCAGCCGACGTGGAGCCCAGACTACGGTCAACGACAACGGAAAGGTTACCTCGTACTCGGTGCACTCTTAGGTGAATCGCTGGCTACGCTAATTTTTTTGTATTCCGGAATGGACAAAGCTGACCGAGCCCATTTTATTTTGTATAAAATAAATATATAAACATACATGTATTTTATTATATATTCGCTGACTTTCTTATCTGTGGGGTTTCCAGAGCTACGAAGCTTTCTTTTATTAGAAAGTTTCCTCTCCCTTTCTCGCACAAAATATGCAAATTTTTTGTATATTGACCTTGATTTTTACTATTGAATTTGATTTTGTATATAAATAAATCATTTTGAGATAGAGTGTTATATACTTGAAGTTTATTTCTTGAATTTACGGCAATATATTTTAATGATTATTTTTATTTGTTTGTTTTGCTTCGACATTTCCTTTTCATAATGGAAGAGCTTATCAAAGGTGACAGGAAATGATCTATCTCAATTTGTTTGGTTTAATATAAAATGGCTAAATTCCAGAGAAGAAATTCTTCATTCAACGTTGAGTTTAAGGAGGATTCAGCTCTGGAGAATTTTGTATAGGAAATTTAGAGGAAGCTAAGTGATTCTTGGAAGCAAACTTTAGGCCACAAAAATATTATTATCATCTTTAGAGGATTAAGATAAAATCCACAGCAATTGGACTCTAATTTAGTTTGCTTTAATAAAAAATATTAATCTAAAAATAATTTTTTACATTATTTGATAGTAATTATCATACTTAAATCTTTCTTTAATTCAATTATAATTTAGGAACCCATAAATCTTACATCAGAAGTAGCCATAAACTTTCTTAATCAGCTTATATGAAAGATCTTGATCTCAAAGGTAATTCCAGGAAATTTCTAAAACGCATTTCATGCCTAATTTGTTTACAAAACTAACCCGATCCGAGAATATAGTACAGCGGAAAGCGAAATGTGTACTTCCTGAAACATCATTCCTGCTCCCAAGGTCTTCTATATATTCCTTCACCTTGATCACCGCCTTTTCTAAGTTCAAAGTGAGCTCATTACAATCGCCTTCCACCTATAAACATGATCGTCATATAAATATATATAAGAAGTAATCGCTGATGTGTTAATGCTCGCAATCGAACATGGCAACTATATACTAGGCATGTCTTTGGGCAAGGTTCCGCCGCGAACAACAAAAAAAAAAAGAAAAAATCGAAATAAACCACAATCTATATAGGGAGATGATGTCGCAATTAACTTTCATCACTCGGCTTTCTGCACCAATTGCGAGCTCCAATTCGTTGGGTATATAGTACACATTATCAGTGCCGCGGCCCAGAGTGGCATCCTCTCTAGGTCAAGAATCAATCGGTTCAAGTCTGACTTATATGCGGGCCTTATCATCGCCCATGTCTGGGCTTTAAAGCGCGCTTCGACTCGCCGGATTCCTTAGTTCACTTTCAATCGCGAGCGTCGAACGTTTTTCCGGAGGAAAAGTAATCAATAAACCAAAATGAATAAGCTGTTGATTTTGGCCCTCTGCCTGGGTGTGGTCTGTGCAGGTAGTGAGAGATTTTCATTATTTTTAAAATTAAAAGAAAAGAAAGGTTGCTATATCCTGCATAAATCGAATTTGTTACCGATCGCCTCACTCACTCGCCTTATCAGCTCCGTCGGAACTGTGATGTCGTCATTGCCATTGGCGGATTTTCCCTCAATGAAAATATTTACACAACACCTTGGAAAAATTGTGTAATTGTGGCGCGTGTTGCGATTAGAGATTGTGATTTTTTCAAATAGTAATTATAATGTTAAAGTATATATGTTTTCTGGATTATATCACTTAAACTTTTAACTATAAAAAGAGTGTGTTTAAGGAAAAGCTTTATAAATTGTAAAAAATATATTTTTAAACATAATAAATAATACATTTTCCTCTCTTACTTACAGATTTCGAGAATAGGTAAGTTTTTGAAAGGAATTCTATTTATTGCAGCTCATAATATTTTATGTATTTCACAATTTTGGTAAAATGGTTAGACAAAAACGGAGTGATTTCCATACTCGGTAAGTGCAGTGTGGCAAATGTTGAAGATTTTCCTTTTTTGTATTGGCAAAAATTGAAATTTCCCCCATTGGCTGGCATGGCACTTCAAAATTCTAATCAAAATTTTAAAAAATGGTGAAAAGAAAAAAATATATTTCCTTATTTAAGAATTATATAAAATATATACAACTTTTTTATGGATAGTAAATCACTGCCAAGAAAATTAATTAATTCTTGAATTTAGAAATGTTCTTTTTTCTTTAAGATAATTTTCATAATTTAATCAAACCCTAAATCCTTTCCTTAGCCACTACACAAATCATAATCAGGCTGTGGAGCAGGCTCGCAGGAATGCTTACGGAGCAAGTGGCGGCTATGGAGGAGGAGTCGCTGGCAGTGCCGATGGCTCCGCTAGCTTGGGTAAGCTGGAGAGCTCCTACGACTCTGTGGGTGTGACGGAGTCCGCCGAGAGTGCCAGCGTTGGCGGTGCTGAGGTGGCCGGTGGTGCTACCGTGGGCTTGGGTGCTGGACTTACTGGCTCCTCCGGTTTTGGTTCCCAGAACTCTGCCTCCTTTGGATCCCAGAATGCTGCCTCCTTCGGTTCCCAGAATGCTGCCTCTTTTGGCTCCCAAAACGCCGCTTCCTTCGGTGCCCAGAATGCTGCTTCCTTTGGTGCCCAGAATGCTGCTTCCTTCGGTGCTCAGAACGCCGCCTCCTTCGGTGCCCAGAACGCCGCCTCCTTCGGCTCCCAGTTCTCCAGCAACGCCGCCTTTACGTCCAACCAAGCCTCCAACTTTGGCCAGACAGTGGGCAGCAATGTTGAGTTTGCCGATAACTCCAATGCCGGCACCAAGGTAAACTTCGGGGGCTCCAACGCTGTGGATGCCGAGTATGTGAGGGGTGTCCAGACCAGTGTCCATTCCGCTCCCGCTGCCCAGGGCAATGTGGAGTACTACCGCGAAGAGAAGGTGAGCTCCGCAGCCCCCGTCACTTACACCGTTCCCGCCCCCGTCTCGTCGGAGAAGTACATTCGTCACGAGGAGCGCACCGTCCAGCAGCAGCCCACGGTCCAGTATGTCCAGGCACCCACTCAGACTGCTCACATCTACCAGCGCAGGGTGACCACCACGGCCTCAGCTCCCCAGGTGGTGCAGCCCTCCGCCCGCATTACCTATGGCTCCAGCTCCAACCTCGCCTCCAACTTCGGCAGCAACTCGGCCTTCTCCTCGCAGCTTGGCAGCTCCTTTGGCCAGAACTTGGCCTCCACCAGCGGACTCTTTGCGGGACAGAATAGCGCCTTGACTGCTGGACAGAGCAGTGGATTCAACAGCGGTTTCACGGCTGGACAGACTGGCTTTAACTCGGCTAGCAACTCCCAGCTGTCGCAGCTGCTCAACCAGGTTCACCAGACCGCTCGTCAGCAGGTTGGCTCCGGCTCCGGCTCCGTCTCCGCCAACCAGGTCCAGAGCAGTGGCTACAACACTGGATTTAACGCGGGCCAGCAGACTGGCTTCAACACCGGCTTTGGCTTTAACTCGGCCAGCTCCTTGAACTCGGCCAGCTCCCTGAACTCTGCCAGCTCCCTGAATGCCGGAAATAGCGCTTCCCTGCTCAGTGGATCTCAGGGATCTCTGTTCGGTGGACAATCCCTGCTCAACAGCGGAGTATTTGGCCAGCAGAGCGGCCAGCTGGGACAGAACAGCGGCCTGCAGGCAGGCTTTGGAGCTCGACTCGGCGCCGGCCAAGCTGGCAGCAACTACCAGACCAAACAGTGGGAGAAGCAGTCCAAGTGGTCTTCCCAGTCTGAGGTAAATGTGCTTACAAAATTAAATTAGATTTAATTGATGAAAAATTAATCAAAATATGTGCTTATATTTATTTTTTATAGTGAAAACTTCTTGATTTTAATCTGAAAAATGCAATTTCCTTTCTTGCAGTTCGACTCCAATGGCCACGTTAAGAACTACAGGGATTTGGCCACTGGTGAGAGCGAGAAGCTCAATGTCAATGGCAAGGAGACCGGCTACCACGCAGCCACTGCCACCGTCGATGACAACGGCAAGATCGGCTCCCACAGTGTCCACTCGTAAGAGGTTTAGCTTTCAAATCCTTATCTAAATCCAATTTTAGAAGCCTTTCGTGTTCGTAGAGAGTGAATCATAATCTGAATGTTATTGTAAAATAATGTGAAAATAAAACAAAACAAAGAAAATGTTGAAAAATTAATAATGAGGCTAAGAGTGATCTTGGTATTTTTCTTGGGTAACAGAAATACATTAACAAATTTATTATATCTCGTGATTTGAGAAGCTTTTTGTAGGTGTATTTATATTTCAACTCTCAAGTCTTTAAATCCAAAGACTTTTATTCCTGTGTCTTAAAAAAATGTAAGCCTCTTTAAATACTTTCTTAAAAAGCCCAAAGTTATTTTTAATTAAGAAAAGAATAAAGTATATTTTAGAATTTTTTTATAATCGCAGTGAAATCCATAAAGGGTTCCATTCTTTCTCAGGAAAAGGGTTTCTCTAGCTTGCCATCCACCACCTGTACGACGCCACTATTGATTACATCCTTATGCTGATCCCAGGATTTACTATCCCGACGTCGCCTAAAATCACCAGATGACATGCAATAGCAGGGCTTCCAGCTGGGCCGACGATAGGTCTGTCCATACTCCTGCGGTGCCCTCTCCGTGGTCCAAACTGGAACATAGTGCGTCCAGGTCTCGCCATTCCGGTAGACATTGCCGGCGTCTGAACTTCCGCCGGTGTACACATTCTGGGGATAGTACTGCGGATAGTAGCCTCCACTGCCGCCTCCGCCACCTCCTCGACTGGATCCCTGATAGCCACGTTGTTCCCCCGAGAAGTTGGGATTCCACTGGGACTTGGGGTCATATGGCTTGCGGGATTTGTGCTTAGAGTCGCTGCCACCCCGGCCTTTGTAGATGGGGACACTGGCGTCCTCTGGTTAAGGGTTTGCAAGAGAAGATAAAAAGAATTTAAGTTATTTTAGCTTTAGTTAAAATTTCACTGAGAGTGAAAGTGAAATTGCTAAGTGCAAGGACTCACCCTTGTCGCCCTGCTGCTGGGCGGAACTGGTCTCGTTTCCGTCCGCCTCCGAGGTTATTTCGAACGTGATGTCCGTGTGGATGCCCACACGCTTCTTGTGCTTGCCCAAATCCGTAATTTCCACGCTCTCCTTGGACTCTTTATTTGTTTTATATTTTTTGTTTTTTTTTTGATTAGAACCCAAAGGGAATGGGACTTAGTTAGTTAGTTCGTTCTTGGCCAGTTGAGTTTGTGAGCGAATTTAATTACCTTTCGTTTGCTGCTGTCCATCGCCCGTATCGACAGTCACCCGGACGCCATGGATCTTGGGTCGATTACCCCCGCCACCGGTGGATGTGGTGCCTGCTCCACCTCCACCTCCACCGCTCAAGCTGCGACCCGTGCCCTGGTCATAGCTACCATTGCCAGTGCCCCCCACCTGCCCTTGTCCCGGCTGGCCGGTTAAGCCCGTCTGATTGTTGCTCCCGTTGCTCTCATCAAAATCCAGCTTGGAGGACACTTTATTCGCCTGACCTGGTTGCCCGAGCGTTGTTTGTTTTCGGTTTAGCATGGAAATTAGATTTAGCAGAAATTTAATTAAAGTTATGTAAGCAATAGAAACCCCTCCCTCTTCGTTCCCATTCCCATTCCCGTTTCCATCTCCAGCTTCAGCTTCAGCTTGGACCTCAATCGGAGGAACTGGAGCGTGGCCGGGTTCGTGGCGTATGAGTGATGCAATTAGCGCACACTGACTTAT
Source organism: Drosophila truncata (assembly GCA_008042515.1). Lineage (NCBI taxonomy): Eukaryota > Metazoa > Arthropoda > Insecta > Diptera > Drosophilidae > Drosophila > Drosophila truncata. The sequence continues at coordinate 270,585 of VNJQ01002616.1, read as the reverse complement.
TTATGGATATGCGAGAGCGATTCAGCTGACTGAACTAATCCGTAACTTGAGCTGCGGCTGTCCGATTTGAGGTCGCACTCGAATATGCCGGGGCATAGCCACAATTATGGGATTAATAGCAATCAGAATCGGCTTTAATCTGAGAAGGGAATGACGCCCCTTTGGGGGTTTGAGGGTTTAATAGATGTCGGATTGCAATTACTTGGGTTTTGCTCACTTAATTTTATGATACTTATATTTTTTCTAGGATTAAATGTTATTAAATATAATTTAGATAAAGATGAAGTGTTACATAATAAAGTTAAATAAAAGTATTGTACAGTAATCATTGCCAACATTTCAAATTTTATTTAGATCACAGCAAGCGTTGTGTTACTTGCAGTGAAAAATATATATAACTTCCATCATTTCTGACGTCTGAACTAGAGAATATTTTGTTTGATATTTCGATCTGATAGAATAGAAAACCCAATTTTCCAACATCAAAGATGGCATCGAACAACACTCCTGTGGATCCCATTGAGAAGCTACGCGAAGACTTGGAAAGCGAGGATGTGCACCAGCGTCTTGGCGGCATCATGAAGCTATCCACCATTGCCTCGACTTTGGGAGAGGAGCGCACTCGGACCGAGTTGATCCCCTTCCTCTCCGACACCATTTACGATGAGGGTGAGGTGTTGCTCACTCTGGCCGAGCAACTTGGCAACTTTATCAGTCTCGTGGGCGGCCCTGAATTTGCCATCTGCTTGATTCCACCACTCGAAAGTTTGGCCACCGTTGAGGAGTCCACGGTGCGTGACAAGGCCGTTGAATCTCTGCGCATTGTGGCCACTGAGCTTAGTGCTCAGGATCTGGAGATCCATGTGATTCCAATGCTGCAACGTTTCGTCTCCGGCGACTGGTTCACCTGGCGCACTTCGGCCTGCGGCCTTTTCTCGGTCTGCTATCCTCGTGTCACTCAGATTGTGAAGGCACAGCTGCGAGCAGGCTTCCGTAAGCTGTGCCAGGATCAGAAGCCAATAGTGCGAAGTACGGCGGCCAATAATCTGGGCGAGTTCGCTAAGGTCGTGGAGATCGAATACCTCAAGTCGGACTTGATTCCCAGCTGCATACAGCTGGCTCTTGATAAGCAGGACTTTGTGCGAATGGTGGCTGTGGAGAGTGGCGTCAGCATGGCCCAACTGCTATCCCAGAAGGATGTGGAGTACTTGCTATGGCCAACCCTGCGGCAGTGCTCCAACGATCCGTCGTGGCGCGTGCGCTATATGCTGGCAGAGAAGTTTCTGGACTTACAGAAGGCGGTGGGGCCAGAGATTATAGTAGACCAGATGCTGCCAGTCTTCCAGGGCTTGCTCAAGGACTCTGACGCCAATGTACGACAAGCGGCGGCCATAAAAATAAGCGATTTCTGTGCCAATATGGACAAGGCCAAACAATCGCAGCTCATTCTCAGCTGCATTTTGCCCTGTTGTCGTAAACTGGTCTCTGATCGGAATACGGATGTCAAATCGGCTCTGGCCTCTGTCATCATGGGCCTGAGTCCCTTGCTGGGTGCTTATCAAACAGTGGGGCAGCTGCTTCCCCTATTCTTCATTTTACTGAAGGATGAGTGCCCGGAAGTTCGCCTGAAGATGATCTCCAATTTGGAAAGCTTAAACGAAGTCATTGGCATCAAGCAGCTGTCGCAGTCACTGCTGCCCGCCATCGTTGAGCTTGCCACGGACGAGGATTACGACTTTGAGGTGCACGAAGCCATCATTGAATTAATGCCCATTCTGGCAGGTCAGTTTGGAAGGGAGTTCTTTGACGAGAAGCTGCGCAGTCTCTGCATGGGTTGGCTCAATGATCCTGTGTATGCCATTCGAGAGGCTGCTACCATCAACCTAAAAAAGCTAACCGAGCTATTTGGAGTTCCCTGGGCCATGCAGTCCATCATTCCTGATATTCTGGCCATGTCGACCAACGAGAACTATTCGGTGAGGAGGGCCTTTTTGATCTGCGTGAACGTTTTGGCTGCAGTTTGTGGCACCGAAATAACCACCAAGCTGTTTTTGCCTAAACTTCTCCCACTCGCCACCGATCCTGTGCCCTATATTCGCTTCAATGTGGCTCAATCCCTGCAGAAGATCTTTCCCTTCCTGGAGGCCAGTGCCATCGATGACCAGGTGAGACCCACTCTCGACCAGCTGAACGCGGACACGAATGTGGAAGTCAAGTTTTTCGCAGCTCAGGCCATTGCAGGTATATCAGCAGCTAGAGCAAACTTCTTGGAACTTTCTTTTAATATTTTTTTTTACTTTTTAAATAGCAACTGCAAGAGGAATTGAAAATGTAGATGATAGATGAAGGATTGTGAGGCTAAACTAAAGAAGTCTTCGTCGTCGAGAAGTCGGAACCAACAACTACACCATCAGAGGCAAGCAAGAGACCCAAAATATTATTACTAATATTATATTTATATTAAAAAATCCCACATAAACAAAAATATCATTAAAACATTAATCAGAAGCTGCTGAAGTTGGGCTGACACCAAACACTTCTCTAAAACGAGGCAAAATTTTAGTTTTTTTTCCAAAGTTCTTCCAGGATTTTAGGTTGGGTTTTGCTCACTTTCCTATATTCGAAGATAAATTTAATTAAATTATTAAGAACATTGCACCCTCAGAGCATCATCTTGAATCTCTATAAATATATTTTTCCACTTGAATTTCTCCCAAATATCGTAGTAGTTCCCCTGTTAATGGAATTTCCCCCAGCCTAGGCTCCACTGATATTAGCTGACTCATGGAGGAGCTCCTGTATGCCACCCGCTGCGTGATTGATTGTCGACCAATTACTCTGAACAACCTTGGACACCGTGATGAGTTAGCAGCAGGCCACAGAATATTATTAACAAGAGGTAGGCGGTGAAAGATCGCGTTGTTGACAGCATCGTAGCTTTTTGCTCTTCCCGATAATGGGCTTTTCCCCCCAAGGAGTTTCGCGAACAATTCTCGAGTATGGAGCGCGTCTTGTGTGCGCACTTGAAAGCCGCCGACAAACAACTAAGCAATGCAAAACAACCAAAGCTGACTTCGAATATCTACGGCGAATCATTAAAACTAACTGACGAAGCTGGAGAGCAGAAAAAAAGCTGCTTTTGTTTATAATTCTATTTCAGTTCTACTTGATGTTGAGGTTTTTTTTGCACATGGAGAAAAGGAGTTTGTTTATTATTAAATTACAAAATAAGTTGAGTAATAGCTTAGTATCTTAAGATATATAGTAATATGTATAATTAGGCCAACAAATTTAATAATCTTTACTTAAACTCTGAAGTTTTAGTCGTAGATTATAAACTTTGAGGTATTTTAATCTGAAATCTAGTTAAAGAGTTATAAACTTTTGATGGAATTTTGGTTTTCTTATTTCAAAACTTTAATGCCTCTTGAATTTATTTAAAAGACGTGTTTATTAAGAATTATTATTCCAACTGAATTCCCTCTAATTTTTTCTCCACGTGTGCTTCTGTTGTTGACGGCTCGTTAGGGCTTTGCGGATAACATCTTGACTCGAACCCGGAGTGAGTTGTTGCAGTTGCCTCTGGTGCACTTGTGGGTGGGGCCAGCTGCACCTGAGTAGGTAACGTAATGCGTAAGTCGGAACACCGAACCGCTCCCTTAACCCCATCTCCTTCCCTCAGTAATTGGCTTTAATCGTCTGGCTAGCATCTCTTGCGATTGTTCCGATGCCGTTTCCGCTGTATCTACATATATCTTGGAGAATCCATTGTATCGAGCGTTTGCCTGTTGTTTTTGTTGTTCTGTGGCTTGTTTTTGGGCCTTTTCATAATGCTCTCATCGTTAATCATGGGACGGCGAGCGCTTCTCTATGGCTATCTGGCAATTATATTCTGTGGCAATTTTGACAGCCGCCAAGCGATTATCGTCATTAGCCCCCCCCCCCTCTCGAGAACTGAATTCGAAATACGAAGTTCAACGCGTCTCAAGTTCAAGTTTTGGCTCTGAAATAAATTGCGTTCTATTCGAAGGTTCATTTATTTATTTATCGGGTGTATTTTTGGGGACTTTCTTATCCACATCTTGGTGGGGTGGTGGTGGTGGTGTTGCACTAATGAAGCATTTTTCCCATTGGCCCAGCAACGCCCCCGAATCAACCACTTCCTCAAGAAGAAATAGATGGATGGATCTAGATCTCCCCATAACCGCACATGTTGGAATAATAATGCCACGAACCCCATTCAACCCTGGGCCAAGGCAATTAATTAGCAATTGCATTTGCCGCTGTCATTACGTGTGATAATTAAAAGGACTCGCTGTTGGGAAGCAAAAGAAGTCCTGGCAAATGTATGGCCATAAATCGTATGCCCTTTTGGGCCCGGCCAACAGATCCTGGCCCGACTGGCTGCAAATGCACTTTAATCTGGAATTTATCAAGCGTAATAGTTTTGCCCCTCACTTGCGGCAGGGCTTTTGTAATCTCAGGGATTAGACTGCCGGGCAGGAGGGCCAGTGTGGATGTGGGTGAGTCTCTGGCGAAACCATTAAACAGATGGATTTCGTTGTCAACCTTTTTATTACAAGGCATGAGTGGTCGTGGGTCCTGACATGTTCAGGGGTTATATTGCTTTCGCAAGAAATCATTCTTTATTTTCTAGGAAAGATTGCGGAGTCTATTGCTGTAATTAAAAGGTATTCTGTGTATTCTCGGGTGAAAATATATGTATTTATATTTGTATGAATAATTGAGATTGTCTAGGATGTTATAATATTAAAGCACTCTTATTATAACTTATTTAAATTAAGCTCTAGTATATTTATTTAAAAACATATATTCTGCAATGAAACCTTTTCGTTAAAACTTTCTCCCGACTTGTTTTTATAAAAAAACTTGACAAAAAATGATAATTTTAAGAGCTTAAGCTTTATAAAATATAAATTATTCTGTTATTCAAATTAAATAATTTGTTATAATAAACAAGTTGAATTTTTAAAAGTTTCCCTAAGACGTTTTGAATATTATTTGATTAAATTATGGTTTTAAAATAATTCTTAAATTAATGGAACCCCTTGAATCGCTTAATCCGCTTAATAATACTTCATCTCATTGTTCCCCAAAAACAAAAATCTGTTAAATAAATCTGTGGAGTTATACCCTCGTCACCCTTCGCACCCTTTGGCGTTCCAACTGTTGTTTAATATAGTTTTTGTTTTGCTGACTCCAACACCAACTCCATCTGCATCTCGGCCAGAATCAGTTCCCCATTTGGTCTCTGCTCTCGACCGGCTGACTGACAGCTTCTTGTTTTGCCACTGCTGCTGCTGCTGCTACTGCTGCTGCTGCTGCTTCTGCTGTTGCTGCTTCTGCTGTGCGTTGTTGTGTGGTGGCCGGCGATTTGCATAAAGTTTTGCATTTGCTTACATCAACTTACTATAATTCTCATTGTTTGTATGCATTTGTGCTGCACTCGCAGCCGGACGGCAGGCCGTTCGACGGACGCCGGAGAAGTTCAAGTGCGTTTCCAGCGAGTTGCTTGCATAATTCTATGGGCCCTTCAACACCAGAAAAACTGCTCTGCCTGCTGCGGGGCGAAGGGAGCTTGGCATCCGTTCGGACAAAGGCATACTTTTGGGATGCTCGGTGAATGGAAATGGGATTTTTGAAATACTTTGGAGAGGAGCTACTGCTGCTGCTGCTGCTGTTGCTGCTGTTGACTTGGCCACAGATTCTTCTTTGGCCATAAATGTTAATTACACAGAATATACATACATATAGCAAATAATGGAGGGACAGACGCCTGAACACCTATCTAGCAGATGCAGATACAAAGATACAACATGTCTGGCTGGCCAAGAACAATTACCATTGTTGGGACAGGGGTCGGGGCAAACAATTAAACTGGCAAAATCAAAATCGAAATTTACTAATTTATGCGTCTAGCTGCCATTTGCAGTTTATACAAAATTACTGGCCACCTCATCTTCTTTTCCAGCCTTCCAAATAAATTGCACAATTTTCGGTGGGCTACATCCTTATGAACTAATGAAATAATGGTTCGGCCGAATTAAATTATGGCCGGGGCAATCCCAAAGGGACCACAGACAGGAACAGGACTCGGGACAATAACTAAATTTGCACCCAGCCAAGGTACAGACATTTTTTTTCTTTTTTGATTGCATTGTTGCCGTTTGACTTGCAACCACTCGAGGAACAGCCACCCACCACCACCACCGCCAGTGCCACCCAAAGGGCAATTCGACACCTTGGAACCACGAGGAACCCTGGCACAACACCCCAACTCTCAAACACTTCCGCTTCCGACCCTCATTGACTATTCACACTCATGTATTTCTCTACAGCGTCGTATTATTATTATTTTTTTCCTCCTTTCGCTGTATATAAAATTTTTATTATTTGCTCGTTTACGGCTCTAGCTTTATATTATATATGTATGTATATATTTCCCTTTCCCTTATTTTCCCTTTCTGTGCTGTGCCTGGGTTTATCGTTTCTCGTGTAGTGCGAAATTATCACAAAACGCATTGAATTTGCTTTTATTGTTGTCGGGTGTCGGCTGCCTTTGCCCGCCGCCATCCCCCGCAGTGCAGAATCATTTTTCCATCCCCTCATCATTGGTTGCCCATCTCTAAGTCGCCCCACTGGTCTGCACTTGAAAAAAAACTTATCTACAAATAAATCATTGAAGTTCTATGGAAAAATAAATATTTTTTAGGGGGAAAAACCAACTAAAAATCTTAATTTCAACATTAAACTTTTAGGAATATGTTTCATTGTTTATTTTTAATTGCCTTGATTTTAATCAACATTTTCTCCAAGTGCAGCTGATGCAGTGCAGCGGAAGCCGGCTGCTTTTGCCGCCATCGTCGTCTTATCGTCTATGTCTCCTTTGTTGTGTTGCCACCGCCACCGCTGCTCCTGATGCCACTGAAGCGGTGGTGCCCTCCGCAACCACAGTGGTTCGTGCTGGCTTTACATCAACTACAATGGAAACCCTGGAAAATGTATAATATTTGAGAAATTAATATATATTTCAGACCACAAAATGTGTCTTTAGTTTTAGGTAAAATAATAACTACAAAATTTAGTCACAATAAATATAAACAACATTTTTAAGGTTTCATAAATTCAACCCAGCTATAAAATAACCCCTGAAATCTTGGCTTCACCTTGTCTTTTTCATTTTCCCAGACCCACTGTGCATGTAAGGATTCTTTATGGCCACCTTCCCACATCGACGTAATCTGGCAGGTTGCTTGAGTGCAAAAAAGTTGGTTTAAGGCCCTTGAAAATGAAAATGTTCTCTGCTGTTTCGAGGGCTTTTGCGGCGGCTTGTTGACCCACCCTTCCCCCAGCCATCCCACACCCCGGCACTTAGCTGACAATGAGCAGTGACAGCTTCGAGGGCAGGGGGTTGGCTCTGTATAAGAGCCGCTTGCGGTCGCACCGCAAACCCCCCCCGGAAACCTGGATCTCGCATCCTAGAACCCCTCATCCTGGACGTCTGCACGTCGGCTGCATCTGTCGCATGCCGGAACTAAGCGAAAAACGAACCGGGGTCGGGGATTTAGGATGAACCCCGGGGACAGTGACGCCGCCGATAATGATGCGTACTCGCACTGGCGATTATTATGAGTTTGATAGAGAGATGCAAGCGGGAACAACTACTCGACTTGACATGCATGATTTAGTGTCCCGTCTGGCGGGTTGCACTTGTCAAACACCCCCTGAAAACCCGCCCCCAGCCTGTGACCTTCATCCTCATCGGGCCTCGTTTTCATTTCGCAAATTGCAAATAAGTCAGGACAAAGTGCCCGGGGCCGTGTCGTGTGACAATTCTCGCAAATTATGATTTTTCCGTTGTGTTGTTACTCCCTCCAGCTGGCTAGGGAACTGCAGCCTAATCCGATTACACTGGGAAACCAAATGTTTGGTGTTATTATAAATATTAATAGGAACTTTATGTTGCATTAAAAAAATTGTTTCTTTTGGTATGACAATTCAAATTGATAAATTCTTATATTATTTATAAATTTCTTAGCAATTTTAACAATTTAAATTGAAGATTTCATATAGAATTATCATAGGTTTGTGTCTTTAAAAATTATTTATGTGTAAAATAGGACCTATAAATATTATGGTATTGAAAAAGAACCAGACTAAATGGTTTTATTAAAAGAGCTTCAGGTAGCTTCATATAGAATTATCATAGGGTTGTGTCTTTACAAATTATTTAATTATATTTAAGTACTAGGAAGTGTAAGATAGGACCTATAATTATTATGGTATTGAAAAAGAAATGGTTTTATTAAAAGAGCTTAAGATACTAACGCGGGGAATATATAATCAAAAAACAGATTCTATTAAACCTTGAGTCTTCTTCAATTAAAGTATAAATCTCAATTAAATTTAATTTTAAAGATTAATAATGTTAATATTGATAATTATTGTTTGTTTTTTGTTATTTGTTTAATTTCTTGAAGTACTTTTCATCTTTCTAACCCCTATTGATAATAGAGATAATACAGTTTCGCTATAACTTGTAGTTCAGTGTATCAATTCGTCCTGCACTTTGTATATCTCGCTGGCAGCATGTGGCTCTTAGGACCTCTGACTGTATGTGTGGATTCGAGGAGCGCAGCACTCGGCTTACCCTGACCAGCGTCAAGCGGATCTGGACCCGGTCTCACACACGGCCCATAATTGGATTTCGATGACTGCAAATTGGTGATAATTTCGATTCGCTTCCGGGCAGCTTCCACGGCTCGCACGTGATTCGTGAAAATGAGACCATCTGCGCCCGATAGTGCAGACTCTTTATGTCTGGTCGTGACCGGCTAAATACGGATTGTACAAATGGACAAACGGATTTGGAACGGGAACGGGGGGAGGCCAAATGTCCACAATGGGCTCTTTGTGTCTCTCGATCACACACAGAAATGCGGTTGTGGACAAAAGCCGACTGCCGAGCAGAGAGAAGTGGAACATGCAAGGCAAACATCTTTCCACAGCGGCGATTAATCGATAAGAACTATAATATAAGCGACTCTCAGGTGGAAGTGACAGACACTAGACATTCGACATGATAGGCTTAGTGATTGTGGTGGTCCTTCTGGGCATCCTAGAACTCATTCTGGCCCAGGAAGTCCAGGAAAGCTCATGCAGTGTGCCGTTTGTTAACATAGGCAACAGCGCCTATCGCCTAGAGCGCGGAAAGGTAAATAATAAATATAGGAATATTTAATAAAAAATGTATAATATTCAAATATTTAATTGCAGTTCAACTGGTGGGATTCTGCTCGTCGCTGCATGGCCCTGGGCTCCCAATTGGCCCACATTGACAGCGAAGAGGAGCTGAATGCCATCTCCACGTATCTGAACCAAATGGGATTTGCTGCCACTGAAGCCGTGTGGTTCTCTGGGTTTGGAATCAAGTCCGGAGCTTGGATCTCACTGGCCAACTCCAAGATCCTCTCCTACTTCAAGTGGGGTCCCTCTGAGCCTAATGACTATGGCTCTAACGAGAACTGCCTGGGCATTAAGGTCAACAGTGGGAATTGGTTCATGTACGACCTGAATTGCTTCACTGAGTTCTCTTTCCTGTGCGAGGGGGTTTCGAAGGAGAGTGCCATTAATTTAATTTAACATAACATAATAATTGAAAAATATGTATTTATATATTTAAAAAAAATACAATAATACAATACAATACAATAAATAATTTAGTAAAACTATTGGTATTATTATTCTTATAATTTTGAACATATTCCCTCTTATTTAGTCATCAAATTTAGCTCGTTAGTACTTTAATTTTAATTGCTGGAAAAATAAGACTATTGAAAATCTAGATAGTTCTTTTCGATTCGTAGATTAAGACCAATATTTGTCTTGTTCCTGCATATTACAAGAAAATACAATAAAAAGCCTTAAGTTATAAACTATTTTATCAAACTAAAAAATTTTTTTATAGTAATCCGTGCAATTTCAAAACTTTAAAGTTCTCTAAACATTTAATTCGTATATATTCTGGTACTGTCATACTCGCAGATGTACGACAACTTGGAGCGGCATGAGTAATCGTTCATGAACCAAGGCTCTCCCATGCGGTACAGATTCATGCAGTTCTCGCTGTTCAGGTTGTCTGGCTGGCCAATGTACCACTTGGCATAGGGAAGAGGCCGGGCGGGTCCAAACTGCAGCCAGCTGCCCTGACGCCCAAAGCCCCCAATCCAAATCCAGTCGGCCCGATAGCCCATGGTGCTTAGAAAGTCGACCAGCTCGTTGAACTTGTACTCGGAGTCGACGGTGGCCAGCTGCAGGCCGGCACGGATACATCGCTCGTTAGCATCGTACCACGTTTGCTAATCGGATAAATATTAAATAATTATTATAAAATAATATTAAATAATTGTCTGTAAAGTACCTTCTCCTTGCTCTCCACATAGTAGGCCTTCTCGCCAACCCGGCTCAACGGCAGGGTGCAGTTGATAAAGGCCTGAATCTGGGCTATTCCAAGAACCGATAAGAAAAGTACCAAGGCACAACGCACCATTTTTGAAACTCTCTGCAGGAGTGATGATCTGCTGAGATCTACTACTGACTTATATGGAAGCTTTCCGCAGGGCTCCACCTTTGTTCTTTGTTCATTTTTAAACTAAAATATTGGACCAACCTCAATCGATAAGGCAACCGAGCTCTTGAAGCTTTTGGAGTGGGACAACACTTTCGATGTCTGAAATGCTCATTACTTCGGATTGGATACGATTGCGCCCACGGGGCGTTGCGTGTCAATTTATGCAACTCTCCTGCAATTTCCGGGGTATTAAGGCAATTTCCAGCCCACTGGCCACATACACAGGGGCAGGACTTAATGGGGAAGTCCTGCATATGACTGCTCCCTCTACGGCAGTTTGGGTGTGACGGAAAAGCCCTTCTGGGCATTGGAACGCCCAAGTGTGGAGGAGAGGATGAAGGAGAAGGAGAAGACTTTTTTGGTAGCTCAACAAAAATTGATATAGCATTTGGTTAAGGGAGCGAAATGACAGACAGATTGAAGGATTTTTTTAAAGAAGGAAAAATAAATATATAGAATAGCTTTAAGAGCTAAATTCTACGCAGGTTTTAATTATTTAAATAGGTTTAATTCATTAAAAATTTAAAGGGTAACGCCTTCAAAATGTTTAAATAAAATAAATGGATTTGAAAGCTTCTGACGAAAGTTTTAATATCCTTCAAAGATTTAAGAATGCAATTTGTATGTTCCATAAAAACAAAAGCAATGCCAAAAGTTAAAGAACTCAATTTACTTCCGGGTTAAACATCTCATTATATTCCAATTTCGATTTTAATCTTTTGAGAGGATTTAGCATCTAAATCAAAGTTTTGGCACCCCACGGCGAACCCTTTTCCCCGCCAGCATCCCCTGTCATTAAAATGACAAGTCCTGACTCCTTATTCGACGCAATAAAAAATACTCTTAGAGCAGTGCGTATAAAATGTCAAAACGTTTTACCAGCAGTTTTCGGAACGTGAAGCTGAAGTCGATTCGGGAGCATCACAATAAAATGGGAAGTTCGCAGCAAGTAAATGCAATTTAGCCAAAACGGGAGGGTCGTCAAGTGGCGCTGCACCCAGGGGGACGGTTTGATTTACCGTCAACAGGAGATTGAAAAAAAAAAATATATATATATATATACAGAAATAGAATCAAGCGGGCAAAAAACACGCGCCACCAAAAAGTGAATTAAGAACGAGTGTGCTGGAACGGAGGAAGCCCATCCGAGGGTGTTTTTCTCAAATGGGGTGTGGCCGATCTGTGGGGGGAATTGAGTTGCAACACTTGGCAGGTTTTTATCTACGCACCACAATCAACCAGCCAACGGGCAACGAGCCGGGCCAGGATCAGGACGGGGGGCCCCAGACCCTGTCAGCAGGTCAGAGACCATTCCAGCCGCCAGACATCCCATTCCTAAATACACGCGACAAATTTTGAGCTCTATTAAGACTTTTAAAAGTAAAAGTTGGGGTTTTAAAATTTCCTAAAATCAAAAATGTTAATGTAGGAATTTTTGTAAATACTTCTATTTACTTATTTAAGTTAATATTTCGTTAGATATCCCGAAGGAATTAAAATTCCGTCTTAAAAAAATCTTTAAGAAGGCAAACACTTATATTTTTAATTATTTGCTTAATATTTAACCACTTAGTAGACTTTCTCTCACTGTCGACCCATTTTAAAGGTCGCTTTAAAGCAATTAAATTCTCCCAGTGTAGGCGGAGTGACCATCAGCCGGGCCTGAAACCGAACAGGAGCAACTGTTTCGTGTTGGCTCGCGTTGATAACAAGATTTGTTTTTCAAAATTTGTGGAGGGTCGCCGTCCTTAATTACGCCGAAAAGCGCAATGAGCAATTTGGAAATGGCAAGTGAGCGGCAATGTGAGAGAGGTCTAAAAACCACATCCACCCCCTCCGGCAATTTAAGTAAATTAAATTTAGAGTGCGCCCATCCTTCGATTTTTCCCCTTCCCCTTCCCCCCACCCCGCTCAAAAGTCAAAAGTGTATGGCCCGTTTGGTTGATTTAAGCCAGAGATAAGGGGATAGCAAGCAGAGGAAGGAGGACGCAGTCCCAGACAGGATATAGGAGGAGCGGCCCGAACTCGCATCCTTAGACAAATGCGTTTTGCCAGACACTCGACACACTCGCTACACGGATATTCCATTAAAAGAACCAACGCGAATTGAACAATTTTCACTTTATGATTTATTGTAATGAGCTTTTTATTTATGGCACGACTTTTACTATTGGCCAGAGACAGAGGACGTAAAAAATGTATATATTGCAGCGTCCGCCCTTGTTGGTATTTCCCCGAGTGTTTTGTGTTTTCGAAAATTAAAAATTAATTAGGCATTTATCACTTGACTGTCTAACAGATGGCGGCTTTCCAAGTGGCTTGGTGGTGACACAAGTACGAGGTACGACATAAGTGCAACTGAACATGAATATTCTTTCAGGGAAAAACTCCTACAACGAAGTGTGTCCTGGTTTGAGTGGAAGGCAGTTTGAGGGATTCACTGGAATCGGAAGAGGAGATGGATACTGGAGGTACAATCCTTGTATTATTAGAGTGCTTTTAATAACGTACAATAAACGGAACATTCTGAACGTTTAGCTTCGACTGAACCAGATGAATCCATTAAATTATTAGGAATATAATGGTAAATGATCAGTTTTAAACTAAATACATAAATAGGAAAAATCCAGACTTAATACATTTGTTTCTGACTTAAAAAACAAAATATCAAACATTTTCCAAGGAATAGGAATTCAAGAAAAAAAACATATTTTTCTTTGTTTTGCTAATTTATAAGAATAATCTCAATAAATAATGCATATTAATAAGAACGCTGTCACTGCTTGAGTTGATTACACAGGCGATGAGCCTGGAATTCTCAGAATTGGAATTGATAAGCCACAGGGCTTCTATGGAAAAAATACCTATACCCCGATTATACAGATTTGGAATGCCTATAAAAGCCCAGCTCAGTTGGAAAGTATTTAAAGTCTACATTTAACACTTAAGAGAAGCAAACAAAATGCGATCTATTCTCGTGCTTGTAATTTTGGGATTGGCTTTCCAAAATAGTCTTGCAATTCCGGTGAGTTTTCTTGTTTTATTTCAGAATATTTTTATTATAATTAATTTCCTTTAATAATTACAGCACACAAGAGAGGAGCCAGAAGGTCTCTTTGATGATTTAGAGCCTTCTTCTGCTTTTGATCCTGTTTTGTCAAAGCTGCAAGCAATGGAAACACAGGAAGCGGAGCAGACAATCGTCATTTCTAAACTTCTGTCTTCCTATGACAATATTTATGAAAAGCTCACAAAGATAGAAAACCAAATCGCTGGACTCCAAAAAAATGTCCAACCGGCTGAAATCGTAGAGGATTGGCTGAAGCCAACAGAGGGACCGGTGAGCGAGGACATAGACGCGCACCTGCTGGAAAATTATGAGAAAATTGGATCGAAATATTACCATATTGAAGACGATGAATCTCTTGACTGGCACGATGCCCTGGCCAAATGTAAAAGCATAAATGGCAACCTTCTAAGTCTCAAAAGTGAAGCGGAGTGGCAGACTATTACATCCCGACTGAACAGACAGAAAAGCTATTGGGTGGACATCAACGATCGTGAAACGGAGGGAGAATTTGTATCAGAAACCAGCGGACAGTTAGCTCCTTTCTTTAAGTGGGATATCGCCGAGCCAAATAATATGGCTTTTTCGTTCAATGACGAAAATTGTGTGGAGCTGCGGTCAGGATATAATCATTACATGAACGACATAAGCTGTTATAACACAAACAACTATGTCTGCGAAGCGAACTTGAATAACTGAATAAGCTTTAGAAAATAATAAAATATGCATATTTATAGCACACTTAAAAAACGATTTAATTGGTATCCAAGCCAAGCACTTTAGTTTCTAATATATTTTACTCAAGCCCAGTTAATATATAATCACATTTTTTTTGTTTAGAATTCAGCTCGTTCTCTAGTCAACCGAATGCAAGAATTTGGTTTACTCTACTCCAATTTGGAGGCTAACATTTGGCATTGATTTAAAAAGTTTTCATTCTCTGGCATGTGCCACCACTAACTTAACCCGTTTTAAAGTGAAACAAAATCGAAAGTGGCTAGAAAAAGGGGAAAACCAGAGAACTCATTACTGGCGGGGCTCGGGTGCCTCGCACTTGGGAAACACGCTGCTCTCATAGGTGGGCACCATATACTTGATGTTGATGAAGGCATTGGGACCCCCGCAGTACTCCAGCAGCTTCAGGGTGTCCTCGATGACATCGCCAATCCGGCAGTTGCGATCGGGGTCAATGCCTTCGCCCAGGTTCACGTTGATGTTCTTGTACAGATTGCAAACGGCCAGCAACTGGCGGTAGAAGGGTACCAGAGCCTGACCCACACAAGGACCTGCGTGAAGAATTGCAATACAATACAATACAAATATTGCTAAAATACCGTGTCAGCTCACCTAGACGAACCATCAGTTGTATGACCTGCAGAGCGGAGATTATGATCCGCTTGTCCCGCGTCTGGAAAGCTCGCTTCAACGGCAGGATCAGCTTGGGCAGCACTGGGAGCACCTTCTTGGGCGATCTGATGATCAAGTCGATGGCTCCATTGACGGCTAGAAGCCGCGTGTCGGAATGCATATCCGCTAGCCCGTCCACGAAGATGGGCAGGTAATAGCAATAGTCGAGCTGCTCTGGCACACAGTGCCACTTCACTGGACGCTCCTTTGTGGGATCCTGCTTGCTGCTCCGGCCTGACATTACGCACGGAATGTCCCCGCGATTGAAGTAGATTTTGAACACAGTCTCCTTCACAGGCTTCCGCTTGAAAATATCGATTCTAGGGAGGAAAGAGAAAGATTTTCAATATTTATTTATTGTTCCTAATTTATTTATATTTTTCTGCCTTATTTAACTTACTTTGGAGGAGGCTTCACCACTGTGTTAGGTTGGAGTGCCTGATAGGTAAAGGCAGGTACTTCCCTCTTTGGCTGGAAAAAAAGGAAATCTTATAAAAGTCTCTTAATCCGAACCTTATGATAATTCGAATCCTATCCCATGATTGCAGTCAACCACTCAACTTTTTATATTCTAGAGCTCCTTATGGTATGTAAAACTTAATAAAAATTGTAATATTTATTAATGTCTCTTTCTAATAACTTAAAAACTAATTGTTGAACATTTTCCCAGCTCTACTTACCACCTTCGATCTGAGGTACAGGAGCTCACGGCAAACCCTGCCCGGCTCATGGAGTCGCGTTACTCTTTCATTGGTTTTGGAGCACATCCTTGCTAGTACTCAAACCTTCTACTAGCTTCAAAAATTAGTTGTCTTGAGGAGAGTTTTGAACTCTGTTCTGTTGTAGAAAAAACTTAGCGGACGTTTTTGGACTGGGCTACCGGGTCGAAATGCCAATCAGGCTATTAAAAACTCAAAAAAAAATAAATGGAAAGTGGGTTGACGTTTTCCAAGCAGATTACTTAGTAGCAAATGCTGGAAAATGTAAATAAAATGTTTGTAGTCTTGTGAAAATATATACAGAGGCAAATAGCTTCTTATCAAGACGTCAACACTCTCCCCCGTCCGCTAAACCAAATATTTTTTGGGGTGCCGTTCCCCCCGCCTGGCACATTCACACCTAAAACTGTTTGGCGTCTCCAAAGAGTCATAAAGGGAAAGTGCAAACATTTGCGCACTTTATCATCTTTTTCCATTTCCCGCCTGTGGAAATGTTACGGTAAATATTTTGTAACGCCCGCCAATTAAGGCGTCTGCCAGGAACTCCCCAGCTCCTCGACTTCCGACCCCTGCCTGCCCCCTTCCACGCGGCATTAACCTACTTAGGAGCGGTGGGGAGAAGAGAGAAGAGAGGCAGGTATTATCGCCATCGCGCTCCTTGTTACTGGTGCCCTGAATTAATTAAAATCCGACATGCGAATTACTCGACTGTCCTTATCCTACTCTGTTTTCCAGCTTCTCTCTGACGCTCTGGCTTTTCCTGCCTTTCCTTCTGTTTTTAATTACCCACGCACAGCTTTTCACTTTCACCCAACACATCGTAGCACGTCGCGATTTATCCGTTTTAATAATGTCGAGAGGCCCACCCAGATCGCGACCCTTTCCCTTACTTAACCTGGGCTCAGCTCCTTGCCATGGGTTTAGCTTCTGTCACTTTCTGGCATGTAAATTGAGTTAGAAGCATTTAGGATTAGGAAGCATAAGGAATTAAGGAGGAGGTGGTACCGCTGGCGGATCTCCTCCAACTCCCTCGCTAATTGCTAAATATTTTGTGATGGATATATGATGAGAACTAGGATATACTCAGTATATCCTCAGTATATCCTGAGGAAAAACTACTTTCTCATATTGAACTATAGGTAAATAATGGGATTATCCGTTTATCTATTTGACAAAGAAGAATAAATATAAAGAATTAAACTCTTTGTAAATTAGATCAATTTTAATTTCTAGCTAGCAAGTTTTACTCTTTTCATATTCATTTGGCCTTCCCGCGATCAGCCCCAAAGTAGGCAATATATCAAATGAGAAATAATTATTAAATTTCCGCCATTAGGGAGCCAACCCAATGGAAAATCGAAACAAAAGACTCCGCCCGTAGACCAGCTTTTACAATGGCCACAACGCAAATCAGCCGGATCATAATTTATTGGGCCAAAAACGGGGGGAATCTCTCCCATGGAGAGCTGCCTGGGCTTTGAGGTGAGCTCTACTACCATCAGTAAAGTGAGGTGAGGAGAGTCCCCGGGTTTGGGGTGCGTTTGTCTAGCTGACACTTTCATTAACAAAAAGTCAGAGCGATGACAGGGCCAGGGATGTGTGTGGGTCTGTCTGGTTGTTTTTGCATTGTTACAAAGTGCAATTCGGGCCGAAGTTGGGCGGTATTGCTGATGGCTTGTGGACCTCAGACCTGCGGACTTTTGGGGGTGTTGGTTGGCCATTCAGCTGACAGGGCTGCAGTGCGGCACGTAAATCTAAACAGCCACTGACAGCTTTCAACTGGCACTCACTCCCGCTCTTTTTATGTGCGGCTCAAAGTGGACATTCGGGTGGCCGGAGAGCCCATCTTGAATGTCATATGGGCCATGCACACATACTACACATTGTACTACATATATGTATATCCTATATGTATATATCAATATCCTGGCCATATATCAATATGTGCTCGCTCGCATATATCTACTTTCGTTGGGTTGTTTGTCTGAAATTGACATCGCCTGTATGGGCGGTCTCTCTCCTCCTGCCGGAACATGGCCAAACAGGGGTTTTGGCCTTTTGTTTTAGCCCGGTCTACTACTCCTACAGTCTGGCCGAGATTTTATGTTCGCATACATTTTGAGCGCTTTATTGTTTGTCCAATTTCGTGCAACATCGCCCGGTCCAACCGACAGGGAGAGTAATCGAGTATCCGTTGTTGTCTATCCACCCAGTCGTGTCCGGAATAGGGAGCAGGACTACATGCGGAGTGCTTCATCCCGATGGCCGTTAGGTGTTAATCTAATAACTGTCAAATGCAGGATGATGGCACTTCAAATTGTTAGGGAAATTGCTGCTAACTAGCTTCGAATGAAGAATATGTCAGGGGAAAAACTAAGGGGATTGAGCCATAATTATAATGGGTTTACTTGTATAGTTTTCTTTTTTTTTTATTCACATTTTAAAATAAATAGAAATAAGAAATTTATTCTGTTAAAATATCCTCTGTTTATAATATAATTACCCTTTTATTCAATATTTTACTATTCTATTCTGTTCTCTTCTTCAGAGATTGATTACCCATATATAATATAAATTGTTTTTTAATTATCCAATTAAGGTTTTGCAAATTGCCAGAATTAATTCTTTCATTACCCATTTAAGGTTTTGCAAATTGCCAAATTCTCAGCCAGTCTGAGTCAGTCTGAAATTTCGGCATTTCAACCACTGGAAAAAAGGTCACTTCTGCTGTTAAAACCATTCAGAGTTCAGACTTCAATTCAAACTTATAATGGCTTTTTCTCTGTTTATTTGGTTCAATTGCGCTGGCGGCAGCATAAGAATAATTTCTGCATCGCTAAAATCCCATAAAAATCAACAACGCTGGGACGCGGCACATACGAAAGTCCAAACTGCTAACTGCAGGCCCGGTCACAGGAGCAGTCGAGCATTAAATGGCCCCCACCCGAGGGGATCTTGGATGGTATGAGGCTTGGACTCACTTCCCATGCAGACAAATAAAGTCCCGCTCTGTACTCTAACATTTTTATGAGTCGTAAATCGAAGCGATAAAATCACAAGAAATGGAGATACAAAAACAAAATAGCCTGAATAACGAGAATGACAGAGAGAGAGAGGTCAGTCCGGAGTCCAGCCCAGACCGGGTTAGGCTGGGCTCTCATCCTACATACATATCTCTCATAAGTCACACGATAAATTCTGCAACATTGCGCTAATGACAACAAGAGCACTTGGAAAAGTCAAAGTACTTAACGGGGAGTTTTTATTTTTAGTAATTAAATATTTGGTATATCATATTTTAATATATTTTTAATATTTTCGAAGAAAAAAGAAGTAAATAAATAGTAATGTTAGATTTTTATCAAAGAACTATTAAAGCGGGTGCTTATATATTCCTTATTTATTCGTAAAAATTAGTCTTCTTTTTCTCGTATACAAAATGTAATTCTTAAGGTTGTTTCTCAGTATTTTTTCCTAGTAAAAAGTATTTTTTACAAGTGCATTTTAGATCGAGAGATGTCGCCCCAGTGTCCTGCAAATGGCGGAAGTTCATTATTGTCAGTGATTAATGTCAAGAAGCGCGGACAGATCCTGGGGCCAGGGATGTGGAGCCTGGTCCTGGGCCACATAAGTTAGCTGTTGCTGTCAGTTGGCACAAAACCGAACCGCCAGGCTGCTGCAGAAAGCAGAAAAATTCGGAAGCCAGAGCTTGCAGGGCCTGAGGCCATGGCAAAAAAACCAGAAGAAGAAAGGGCCGGGGAAGGGAGAACTGTGGGACAGACAGACAGGCTGTTGACATCCTGGAATGTCACTCCGTCCGTCAGTTAGCAGGAAAATGCATTGCTGCCAGCTGCCAACGTGATTAGCGCGTTGATTTGGCAACCGATTGCCGGGCGCTGGATGCACATCCGAGCCAGCATTTCAGCCATCCTCAACAGAGTTTGACTTGCCAACTCCAGAACCGAACCGGCATTTACTTTCCTGCCGGATATGGCCTTAAACTTATGCAACGCTAAGCGGCATTGACAACGGCACGCACACATCGCTCAGCCAGGGTCGGGGTTCCCCCCAACGATGGTTCAATGTACGACGAGTGAAATTAATTTCAAACAATGCAGCAAACTGCGAAGACAACAGAACAGGAGAAGCTAAAACCCCACGACAGCAGAAGCAAATTAAATAAAAATTCCAGCATGAACGCTGCTTCTGGGGGTTGAGTTTGAATATCACTGAAAATAAATAAATATAAATATAATGCAAAATAAATTAAATAAATAAAACTACAACGTTTTTCTGCAACATTTTAATGTTAAAAAATACTTTAAAAGTAAAGTTCATCTAAAGATTTATTAGCTCAACTTTGAGATTAATCCAAGTTAAGTCTAAGTATAATATAATATTATTCCCAACATATATTCTTCACGGAAATATTTATAATACATATATTTAATAGAATTCAATTTAATATAATTACCAAAAAATATTTAAATAAATCTCCTTTTATTCTGATTTTCATTTTTATTTTTTATTAGTTTCTTTTTGATATCAAATTTGGTTCAGTGCTAGGACATCAGCTTGCTAAGGACCCTAAGGAGCTGAGTAGATTGCCAGCCATATGACAGACTCAATCTACGTGCCTCGAGTCGATGAGTAAGCCAAGTTAAGGGCAAGCAAAAAAGCCAAGCCCAAAGCCAAACCGAAGTTGTCGAAAATTATTTCGTTTTAATTATGCCAAAGGGCTCTGTCGAAGGACGTGTCGGAATGTGTCGCCATTTTGCATGCACTCTAAATGAAATCACGTCACCGATTTTTCCCACCTCCCAGGCCACCTCCTGGACCATCTCTCGGCACTTCAGGTTGCCTACAACTTTCCGTTGTCATTATCAATTTGAGTTAATTGCCGCAGCCGTCGTGGCCAGAAAGTTGCCATTTTGTGTCGGCTGCTGCCGCCATTGCTGTTGTGCTGCGCCATCACTTCCGGTCTGGGGATCCCCTTACTTTTCCACTTTCCACAGCCACCAGACGACGACGCGACAACGCATTGTCTGCGACTGTTTGAAAGCGTTTAGTCGAAATTTATTTGTATTACATGCCAAAAGCTGCAGACACTCTTATGACAGCACGGGGCCGGAGGAGGGTAGGAGGAAAGTGTTGAATTATTAAATTAAGTACTTGTTTGATTATAGCATAAATTCCCTTGTACAACGGCGACAGGTGTAAGCAAGGAGTTGAGTGCCTGCGGCAATATCGTGAAACAGGTGCGAAACTAACGCGAAATTACAGGAAACGAAAATTAAAAGCGATTTTAATTAATGGAGTCCAAGTCCCTAACATTTGTATTTATTTGAATAGTTATTAAATAAAATAAGTAAAATAAATTAAAATTTTTGAGAGTGACAACTAAAAATCAGGTTAAGACCTCTCTTACTTATTTTATTATTTTTTTAAGAAATAAATTTTGAGAGCCTATGTCTTGTCGTTTCTTTTTAAACTTTTAAAGCTATATAATTCTGTGATAATAATTATCAACGAAACTGAAGTGTCAACAGAGAATAATGTAAATAAAACTGAAAACCGGAAGGAATAGGAAAATGTGTGGATTAACCATAAGAAACTGCACTGAAAAATACACACAAAAAAATGATAAATATTTTAAATATATGTAAAAATACAACATTTATATTTCAAAAAATTTAAATAATTTTAATTGTGTTAATTTTTTTATTTGATCAATTTTAGAAAATATTTTCTGGGAAAGTAAGCATCGATCATACATATATTCGTTTGCTGGAATCTTGGTCTAGGTCTTGTTTTTATTGAACTCTTGTAACAAAGAAGCCTTTTATCAACTATTGTTTATTTCTCTGTAAATAGACTTTGTGTATATGTAATCAATTAAGTTCAATTCTTCATAAAGATTACTGGAATTGTACCCCAGTCTACACAAAGAAACTCTATACATACGACTTGTTTATACTTTAGAACTCACCTCTTATGAAATTGAACTTTTAAATATAAAACAGCATTTGCAAAAACACTATGAATATTTCAACCCCTTTTTATTTCAATACAATTTGTTACAATAATTACTAAACATTAGTTTTCAATTCGCAAGCAAAGGCCATTTTTTTATTGCAATCTTCCATGCCCATAATTATCTCCTCACCGGTGAACTCCAAAAAGACACAGAAGCCATCCTCGAAATCGAGTTTCGATTTCTCGGTGGTCAGAAAATTAGAAAAGTTCATGGGATGGTGATCCTCATGCCAGTAAAACTGTACTAGAGTGCTGTGATCAACATCTTTCGAGGACAGCCTTCCGCGGTGGCCTCCGCTCCAAAATACGGTGTGTGTTAGGGCGTGGGCGCCGTAACGCAAATATTTGGCAATCAGGAGCATTTCTTTTGCGCTATGAATAGTAATCAGTCGGGCCTCAGGGTCAATCGTCTCACATCCAAACCTGGCATTCAACCAATTCATCTAAGAAAAAAAGGGTTCGATTAATAAATGGAAATTATAAAAATATTAATTGTGATTTACTCACTATGACGGGTATACTAAAAACGCGGTTCTTGTAGACCACTCTGTAGTATTCATATGTTGGCTGAAAACAAAGGTTTATTCAGCAAAAAAAAGATTAACAAAAATGACACTTTACACCTACAGGCTTGTTGGAGGAGAAGAAAAAGCAACGTTCACCAATTTGCACAAAGGGCTTCGAACACAGAGCTGTCGTAAGAATATCACTATGAATAATTTAAATATTACAATTGATATATTTCTTACGCTTGGAAAGTTCCTTGAAAATGTATACATAACTGAACAACAGACACAGTAAGCCAGTCAGAGCCACAAAAGACTTTCCCAGTGGCAACATTTTGGTCACTGACTCGATTGTAACTGAAGGCATAGAAGTGAAAACTCCAGCTTTTTATAGGGCTTACTTCAAAGTTTCTAAGAAAATCAAGTAAATCGAGAACCCACCTGTGCCAGCCGCCTGTAAATTATTAACAAAATAACGAAAAGTTAAATCAAAAATTAAGATAAAAACCTAAAGTAAAAAATACTCTTGAAGGACATTGGACATTTTTTATATTAATTATATTAATATCAATTTTACAGAGAAACCATATTTATGTGATTAAATTGAATGCAAATATAATTAATATTAATATTTGCATCATTCTTATAATTATTTGTATACTTAAAAATAAATAAAATACATTATTTAATAAGAAAAATTAATCACAAATACCATTTTATAAATTTATACATTCTTTCCTGTCTTTTATCATATTTTATGGTATCTCAAATGTTTTCTTTTCTGGTATAAGGTTCGTTATATCATCCAGCCTTTGGTCCGACTTCCTTTTTGGCATGCACCTTGGCAGGAGGATCAGGAGACCAAGGCACACTAGACATCCAAACACAAGCACAAGCGCTGTCCTGGTCTTGGGATCCATATACAGCCAAAGCTGATTCACTGAGAATCTATACTCGCAGATGAAGTAGTCGTCCTGGCCATAAGATCGGCGCATATACAGCGAGTTGTTGGTCAGTTCCAGACTCAGGTAAGTCTTCTCCAGGATAACCTCAGAGCCGGGAGCCCAGCGGGCAAAGTTCACCGGTTTATGCACGCCCTCCCATGAGTAGGGCGGGGCGCTGAAGAAGTTGTGACCGGAGGTGGCGAAGGTGCTGCCATCGGGATAGCCCCTGGACACGATGTAATCTTCAAGAGCTGTCAGCTCCTCCAACGTCTCCACCGAGACAAGGTTACTTACGTTTCGCCAGCAATCCCGCCTAGCGATAAACCAGTCAAAGTAATGCTCCGCCTGGAATTAATCAGACGGTCGAGTCACATTTTTTTATAGAGGGCAATTAGAACGGAAATTTCACTGAAATATATTATTAATCACTATTTTTGCACATCTAATTTCAGTTTTTACAATAAGCTTACAGTCTTTTCACTGCCTATATAGTAATACCCATCACCGATCTGCTCAAAACCGGAATGACTCTGGCAGCCAGCTATCAGGAGAAATAAGAAATAATATTCCGCTCGCATGGCTCGACGTTATTATTCCAACTCGAGTGAATTACAAACTGAAACTGATTTGTGAAATGTGGCACTGCTCAAGTCATTTTCTTGATAGTGGTTTTCTTTATTGTTGTGAAAGTACCCCAAGAGAGACCCTTCATCTTAGCCAAGGGAGTTACTAACCTAAACTAACTTCAATGGGAACAAAAAAAGAGGTAAGAAGAAAGTCATATATATTATGCCAAAACCGAGTAAACATAAAATATGCAAACATATAAAGTACAGAATATATATTCATATATTCTTATGATTATCTGTTTTATTATATATATATACATTTCTTTGTTTGCAAATACAACCGCTTTAAAGATTAAGGCTTACACAGCGTTTCATTAAAACGGACTTCTGATCTCAAATAGAAAATTCCCAGGGGTTAAGTCCAGTTTTCTTAACCCCCCAAATATGTGAGCCACTGTTTACATGTCCTTGAAAGATAATAAATTTAAGGTTCTTTAGTTTCATATAATCAAAGTGTAATTGAACGATAAGGGTCATATATTTATATCTCGAGAGAGTACTTTACACATTGAGTATGATATTTATGCCAGGGTATATAAACAGGAAACCACAATCGGCCACAATAATAAAAACGTTATAAAAAAAATGACAAGTAACCTTAACATTAAGAGTATAAAACCACATTAAGTCTATCTTTATATTTCTGGGACTAAGACGAAACTCTCTTAAGAGCATATTTATTATTAAATATACCAATATACCCATGAAAAATATTAACGAAAATAATTGGAAATTTGATAAACTTTAATTTAATATATACTCTTAAAACAAGCGAGATATTATTAATTTTTCAGATTTTAGGGTGCTGTTTTGAATAGTTCATATAAAAACTATTTATAAGGGTGACTACAGTTTGATTTCTGTAGTTTTATAAGCAAAGTAGGATTAAATGATAAGGTTCTTTTCATTAAAGCTGTTCTTTACATCAGAATAAATATTATAGAACACTTTTTTCGGTGAGTAATAAACATTTATTTTAAAAAAGAAAAGTCCTAAGGTTGCGGTATTTGATTTCTTGTATTAGTAAATATATATTTATTAAATATATCGAATATATAAAATATAATGGTTTTCCATTTAACTTAGCAATCACATTACAATATAAAAAATATTATACAATTATTTTCCTTCGTAAGCTTTTAAGTAAACAAATTAATTTCGATATCAAATTCGGTTTTAAGATATTAAACAGATTCGAGATTTTCCATATTACCTGCTGATTTCCTTCTTAATTTTTTCTAAGTTTATTACTAAGTATTTTTAAAGCCCTGAATGTGTGCGAAATAATTATGAAGGTACACATGTAGACATATCAGCATAAATCGCCTGATTAGTGGATTACGGATCGCGAGTCACTGTCGGCCAGGGATTGCTCACAAATGTCGACTGCCCGCGTGTAGCAGGACTCGCTGCTCATCACCAGTTCACCTCCTGTCAGCGTCAGGATCAGGCAATTGCGGCCCATTTGGGGAGTGGGTTCCTCCTCAGCCCAGTTCGAGTAGTTCATGGGCCGAGCTCGGCCAAAGTAGTTCCAGTAAAAGCGATTATCCAACGGCCAACGGTGGCCGGCACTCCAGAACTTGGTCCCATCCGGATAGCCCATCTCGTGCAGATGCTGGGCCAGAAAACGCATCTCCTCCTCGCTGTCCAGGCAGACGCGGGACGTTCGCTTCTCCTGGTAGCAGAAGTTGTGGAACGAAGTGTGCTATCGGAGGGAAATGAGTAATAAATAAATACATTAAATGTACTTAAGTAATCTGAAAATGTGACTCAGTATTTACTCACCAACGGTTCCTCATCGGCCACAAAGTAGCAGTAGTTTTCCTGGACCCTCTCGTAGGGAATCCTGCATCGCATAGCATCGGCGGTGCTCCGGTGTGCCAGGAAGATCAGCCAGAAGGTCAGGAAGTGTCGCAGGAGATCGCTTGCCTCTATCTTCCGCGTCTGGCGATTCGGCATTGTGCTGAAATAAAACTGCCAACGATTCGGAATCGGGCCTTATCGCCATGCGCTATCTCTTGCTGTGAGCTTCATCCATAAAGCGGCGACTTTGTTTTGGTTTTTTGCTGTTCAGATAAGGCAGCTGATGAACTAGTTCAAGATCGTGCCAAATAAAAGCTTTTCTTAATATTGTAAAAATATTTTGAAATCTAATTTTCTTTCATTTTTTTATTTTTATTTTTATTTAAGAAATTTGTTCAAAGATACTTTATTTAATTTATTATTATTACATTGTATAACAAATAAATCATTTTTATGGAAAGAAATAAAAGTGTAAAATAATAAATTACAAGTAATGTATATTTTAAAGGATTAATCATTTTAGATATCCCTTGGTGTACACCGGGAATCCCCTTTTTCCCTTGGAATCCACATCGAACCCATCCACAAGCAACCTTTCTCTTGGCACTTCAGTGTGCGTTCGCCACTGGTTTACAATACATTTCCCCTTATCGAACTGTTATACGAGAATCTGGTTCCCTTCAAACTGTTCGTGTGGGTCAAAACAATAGTCTGCTCTCAACCGACGTTAGGTGGCGCCACTGCATCATGTCCGTC
Organism: Drosophila truncata; assembly: GCA_008042515.1. NCBI lineage: Eukaryota > Metazoa > Arthropoda > Insecta > Diptera > Drosophilidae > Drosophila > Drosophila truncata. Next base: position 244,067 of record VNJQ01002616.1, on the reverse strand, counting down.
CTCTTGTGCTAGCCAACTGAGTGAAGAAGAAGAAAGGGAGAAGAACTCTGGCAAATGCAGGTAAAATGCTAGATGCAACCAAGTTCGAATCGAACAGTTCTTTCTGCTTAGCTGAAACTCCAGTTTTATGTTCATGGTGCCGGAATTCAGGGTTTTCTGTACACTGTTATTAAAGTCTGATCTTGTTTCTAAATACCCGCTTAATCAACGACTTGATTTTATATTTTGATTATACTACCAACTAATTACAAATCTTCTACAATTCATGGTTAAATTAACTCTTACTTGCCTTGATAAACAGGGTTTTAGTTTTCCTAATAACCATAAAGAAAATAAAAAAATTTAATATTTTCGAAACATTAGTAAAAATAGAAAAAAATGCTGTGCTAAATTTACGAAATTAGAATTTTTCTTTTAGTATTACCTAATTTTTCAGATTCTCTAACTCATAATTGTCGATCTTAATGGTTTTTCTTAAATTGTATTTCCAAATCCGATCTGTTCCCTCAAAACCTTATAAACAACATCGTTCAGCTGTAGGGAGTAAGAGAGGGACAAAGAGAACCAACAGAGAGAATCTGTATCTGTATCTGGCGAAGAGACTCGACACGAAGCACGTTCGGGTTTCTCAGCCGAACACAAATCGGCCTGTATCTCAAAGTTTGTTTTACTCTGCCTGTATCTTGAAATTTTTTTTACTCTTGTCGCACATTCACTCGGACCGAGATGTTGAGAAATTTCAGCGCGTCGGCAATGAAAACGGACGGGCATAAGTGAAAATCGTAAGGAAAAACGTGAAAACATAGTTGACAAATAGCAGTGTGTGATTTTCTAAGCAATGTGCTAAAATTTATTGAATTTGTGATGGTTTTTCGCGCTAAAATCATGTTTTTCCTGCCACTTTGGTGCTAACGACGCCGTCGCACTCGCACTCGCGCTCTCTCGTTCTCTCTCTCTCTATCTCTGCCGCTCTCTCCCTGTATCTGGCTTGCCGTTTGCTTTGTGCTGGTCGTTCGCAGATATTGTTTACGAATTGCGGTGTGTGACAGAGAAGCAAAGAAATCGTGAAAATTGCATTAATTCAGATGGAATCCGCTGGAAAAACAGCGAATATGAGCCGGAAAACACTGTTGCTATCTCTGTTGACGCTGGCAGCGCTGCTGCTGAGCTCAGACAGCGGCGTTGCGGGACATCTGAATGTGTTCCTGAATCCTGTGGAAGTGATGCGATTATTGGGTGAGTCTCCCCCTCCCCCACTGTTCATCTACTTTGTGCTCCTTTTCCCCCTTTTTTCGTTTTGTTTTTCTTCCCCATTTTCGGGTCGCGCCCTTTGTTATTGATTTCTCCCTTATACCTATCTCTCTCTCTATTTTGCCGTCTCCGCCACCCACTCTCTTCGCAGGCTAAAACAACAGTTGAACGAAATTTGTGTGTCAACCAATTATGAAGATAACTTCAAGTTTTCCATTCGTATCTTTGGTTCGGTTAAAAAAAAGCGCACTGTAAAAATATTGGCTTCCCTTAAAAATTATGTTTATTTGTTTGCTTTTGGCTTAATTTAGATGCCCTCGCACCAACGCCCTCGCCATGCCATGCCGCAGGTGTTGTTGTTAAACATTAAAACAAATAAACAAACATCCCGCAACGGCAAAAGCAGCGAACTAACTTTCGTTTGCTTCGTTAGGGAATTTTACGCTTCGTATAACGAGGATGAAATTGAAGAAGAGGAGGCACAGGGAAGAGCAAAAGATACAAGAAAATGCAGCAAATTCAGATACAGATACAACAACGCACCAGCACATTAAATTTATTTCACTGTTTGGGGGAATATTTTTGAATATTTCTTGGAACCCAAATTCCTTGGCACCCAAAAACAACAACGAAAACCAAAACAGAAACAACAACAAAAAAAGCTCGAGAACATGCTGAGCGAAGCGAGACAGATAGCGAGGGGGCGGCTGAGACAGAGATAGACATGCAAACGAGATGACAACGCGAAGGCGACAACAACACCAGAAACAGAAAAACAAAAACAACGAAAGGCACAACCAAAACGTGACTGTGTGAGCATTCGAAGGAGCAGGAAGAGGAAGACGTTGAAGGAACAGAAGAAGAAGAGGATTAGAGGATGTCGGTGGGGAGACATACAAGAGTTGCACTGTGGGGTGCAGTCTCTATAAAAATATAAAAAATATAAAAAATATATAAATTTATATTATTTTTATCAAATATTATTAAATGCAAAATTAAGAAAATTTCTATTACTATTGACCACACATGAAATTATAAATTCTTGTGTCAAATCTAAACCACTGTTCCTGCTTTCCTTCACTGCCCCACTGTACTCTTATTTTTGGGAGTCTTTTGCATGACAAGACTGTTGCGCCCACTATGCACATTTTCCTTTCTTTTTTTTTGTTGCAAATCGAAGTTTCCTTACCATTTCTAACCATGTGTGTGTAGGAGCAACGACAATGACGATGCGCATATTTTTGCGTATGCATTCCGGATTGCAGATTTACGAATTTCGGGGGCGTGAAATCAAGTATGCAGAATGTGCGGCAGATTGAATGAGCGACCGTGGGCCGCAGCAGAATGTTGCAACTTTGCAGGCGACTTTATAACATCTGAGGGGTAATTAAGGCAAAGCTGAAAAGTTTTGCAGACTGGCGTAGGATAAAGACTATAAAGCCATGAGATATGGCGAAGGGGCTTTGTACTTCTCCAGTCATAAATCAATTAAGCTGCATAATTTGCATTTGATTTGTGTGCGGAAAACCCGAGTTATGTATGTTGCAGGGTGGCTGGGAGTCTGTACCATTGCTCTTTTTCTTTATGAAATTCATTTGCATTTACGCTTAATTTATAGCCTTGCCGATGATCACACAAGTTTGGGATTTTCTCCTTTTTTGTTTTTATTCTTGTTATCATCGCCACAGGGGTCCCGGCAAAAGTTCAATGCTAAAAAAAAATACTTTGAGTCATATAAAGAGTCATAAAGAGTTCCTGGCAGCTCTCTGACAGCCACATGAAATACGATCCGGGAGATCGTTGGGTTGGGCTCGCGATCCACAAGTGATTGGATCATAATAATATCGTACAGTTCTCTCTACTCCCTACTATAAACACATTTCAATTCCAATCATATTCCTTGGAAAGAAAACGGGCACCCAGAAGACGTTTAACGACCTTTTCGCTGCTGTGACACGCGCTACATTTTAAATAGCCGAAAAGTGCATTATTTAAATTTAATTTTATTGCCCAATGCTACAGTTTTCTTATTTTTCCCCTCGTTCTGGTACGTTTTATTGCCTTTTATTGACGCTTCGGAATTTTCCTTTTTCTCTACTTTTTATTGCCATCAGTTTTTGGGGTGCTTTGATTTAATTTTAGTGTCTGTCGCCGTCTAATGAAGCTGCAATTAAGCCCCGAACCGGAGAAGAGGCCAGATTAGGGGCTTCGGCACGATTTTCACACTTTCGAGGCGAAGAAGAATGTGCTAAAATCGCTAAAAACGCCCCCTTGCCAATGATCGATTGGCTAACAACGCTTTGGGCCATAAATTAGAAGCAGATACCGGGGAAAACGTTAACGTTGAATGTTGTGCTAGATTTACCACCAACTGTGTTAAATGAATTGAGAGCTCGCGGGCCGCTTTTGTTTAGGCCAATTTAAATATTTTCATATTTGCATAGGTATCGGGAAACGTATTGATGGCTTTTGTTATTTGAAGTGAGCCGCGGCTAAGCGGCTTACACCGCAAACAAGCTGCCAAAGTACGAGTATCTCGAAGATACACACGACGCGCCGCTACTGTGGCAACTTTTAGCACCTAACCGTCGAGAAGCTGTTGTATCTGTCGGATGCCCGTAACAAGCCGCCGGCCTGTATCTCGTTTATCCCCCGCTCCACGCTCTCCAGCTTCAGCTTCAGCTTTAGCTTGTTTTTTTTTTATATATATATTTTCCTCTCGCATCTGTATCTTTCGTGTTTTGTTAGCAGTCTCGAGACATTTGTGCGCTTCTCCAGTTTATGGCTTGTTCTTGGCTGCCTTTCCAAGATCTGGCCATCCGATAATTGCAAAGTCAGGGAAGGCATCCTCTCCTGGTCGTGCTAAAAGCCTTCCGAGAAACGCCACCGATCCTCAGACATGAGCCTTGGAGCTTCTTTTAACGGTTCGAGTACATAGATACATGTGGCATATATGATATGATCAGCGGGCATGATCTATATTTTAATTGGTGCTGCCAATTTATGGTCCAGCTTCGCCTTTCGCCGCACATAATGAAGTGGCCATTAGCTAATGAAGCTGTCCCCCACGAAAGACGAAAGAAAACCGAGGGAAACCAAGACGGAGACCGGCTGCGACAAGAGTTTATGGACCTGATCGTGGCACTTTTTGCTATACGACGTGCCAGTGTTAACAGCTCACCTGACAGATCGTAAAAAGTGCTATCCGAAGGAGTTGACACAGCTGCCTCGTTGCCAGATCTTATCTGTTCAATTAGTGATTGCGAAAGGGGACAGTAAACTTTGCTATACCTAGATCTGCAACGATGTCTTTATTTCGTTGAAGACTTTAACTAGATAGTTCAGGAATCTTGTGTTTCTTCTTTTACCTTTAGATTTGAAATCTATATTACCCTCTAAAGCTTTCCTAACTTTATCAGATTTCTTTCTGCTGGCATGGATCATCTTAAGATCATCTGGGGCATCATTGAATCCATTATCTCCTTCGGCCTCACTTTATCACGCTGTTCTGGAATCACTTCCGCAGAGGGCTGCCATGGTTCACGATCTTCAGTGATCTTTATCTGATCGTACGTGACTTATGGCTTAGTCCCCAAAGTTCGTGTCTGGGCATCAAGTTCAATATTTCGATTTGATTTTCAATCTATTTTTAATGCGGTCACTGATCGTGCGGCCTCGCAGGGCTATCGATTACGAATTGATGGCCACTTGTCGGGTCATAAAGTGTCGCCCAAACCAAACAAGATCTCTCTCTCTCTCTCTCTTCTCGAATTTCATTACGATTTTTAGTCGATCCCGAACTGCGTTTTGATTAGGCGTTGTTCGTGGAGGAAGGCAATGCCAGTTGGTGGGCTCAACGGCAATTTGCATACTTATTTTATGGGTTCATGTGTCTGGTGACTGTAAACCGCCATAAACTTGGCTAAGCCCGGGCTTAAAGCCATTTCCATTACCAGCCAAACTATTGACAAAAAAGCGGCATTTAAACAAATGAAAATCGCATAAACCGATTGCAGGCAATAACAGCAACTGCAGAACTTCCCCGGCAAATAAACGATGCTCGTCAAAGGCTTACTGAGGGGCTGACGGCGACTGTGGTTATCACTGGCAACTGACAACTCTGATAACCCCGCCGGGGGCTGCCACAAGCAGGGGGCAGGCAGCAAGAGAAGGGGAGAGCATGTCAATAATAAATATCAGCCATTGTTTGCCGGCTTGTGCTCCCTATACAATATATGGTGCATATATATATGGAGTACATGCGGCACAGTATGCAATATGCATAGTATGGCGAAAAAAGAATAATCATATTTACATTAAACAACAACAAGCGCCATCAATGAAGCCCGTTTTGCTTTTTCTGAGCACTGAAAGAAACGTATAGAAAATATAATAAAATATAATTAAATCTAGATGCATAAATTTATACAAAAATTGTATAGATTGTAGCTGCAAATCACAAACTTCTATTATTAATTTCTCATTTAAGATTTGAATGAATTATTATCTAAAAATCGAAATTTATTCTCTCTGCTTAAAGTTGGGACTGCAACTGAGTTTATTTCCATGTCACTATGACATGTGGGCGCCGCTAAGGGGGCGTGGCAGCTTTGGGCAACTGCAAAGATGCACCATGCAGATGGAGGAGATGCAGTGCGTGCATATGTTGCCCTTTGTTGTCGCCGGAGCTCTGTTTATTGAGTCGTTCGCTGTTTATTTGGGTTATGCGCTGTGGGAGTTTTGCATTGCAGAAAGTTACATGGAAAGTATCGAATGGGGTGGCGGATGATGCCCATTGGTATACAAAAGACAAGCATTCGGCTTGTTCGCTCGTGGAAAGTAACGCGGGAGCATCTAGATGCATCGCTAACTAGGCGTGTAGTACGGGTATCCGTGAGATGCATGTGCCGCTAACACGATTCCGCTGACATTCCCACAATGGAAAAATTCGTGATACGCCACTGAAGTATTAGGATAGATGGCATGGCCAACTGGCAGATACAGCAGCGGCATCTTCTAGATACGAATCTTGAGGGAGATGTCTATCTATTTCATGGATATGCATGGCGGGTTTGCTTTAAGGGAATTTGGGGGAAAATGGTGGAATTTGTAGGGGTTTAGGTTCATTGATCATTTGAGCTTATGTGTAATTTCTATTATATTATTCTCATTTATATTTAATATTATTTTTACATACTTTTTAAAAAGGAAAACCCAACTAAAGTCTTCTCTTTAATTGATAAATCGACTCTAAAAGGAATATACTTTGAAGGGATTTCTCTAGGAAATCCCTAATATTTTAACTTTTTTCGTACACCTTTTTATGTTTTTATCTTTCAACACATCTTCGGTATAGTTAGTTTCAAAACAACCAGTTTCTTGGCAGCTGCAACCTCTCCAAGCTCAATTATCTTCATATGCCATCAGTCTTGACCCGCATCATCCTCCATTATATATATACAAGTATTTCTAGGGGGCTGTCCTCTTTTTTACCCACCACTCAACACTCGAAAGACAACAGAAAACTGACAAAAAATGAATAACGATTAAGGTTAATTACTATTGACTCTGCCTGTTACAATAAGCCGGCCGGCCGGCAAAGCTTAGCCTTTTGTCAGCCAGCCAAATTGTTTGGAAAACGTCAACTCTGGAAATTTGAATGATTAATTTGAGCTAAAAGGGAAAACAAAATCACAGCGCTAACTGTGCCAAATCGCTGGATCGCTGGCGTTTGTGCCCCGAAGAGATGGCTAATTTTGCCGGCACAAATTTGTTACAATCAAAAGCCGAAAACGAGAACGAGAACGATGAGCCGGCGGCTAGAAAAAACCATCCGAGCAAGCAGAAAAAATATATATATATATATATATTAGGCAAAACAAAACAAAAGGAGCGTCATTTATCATAACGACGTGAGGCAACTAAGAAACGATTCGCACAGAGATACGGATGCGAGTGGGGTTCACGTTGGTTCTCCAGAGTCTCCAGGGTTTCAGGGGCTCTGCTGGTGGAGACATGGCTCAAAAACATGTTAAATGTTGACATGTGGTGGGCGTGGGTGTTTTTTTGGGGAGGGTGGTACCCGAGGCTTGTAAGCGAGATTGTTGTGCGTGATAAGCCGGGGGTCTTCGAAGGGGGTTCACAGAGTGGAGGCGGCACCCGGCAGGCGCCGATCATTTGTTTTATTTATTTTTCGATTTGGCCACAAAACTGCACAAAGGACCAGGACCAAGGAGCAGCAGATTCCGCAAGCCAATGCAGCCAAAGTGACATATTAGCCATTAGACGGCGGAAGCCCCCAGAATATTGGCTGGCATCGGGGTTGCAGAGTCTCAGCAAAAGTTCAATGCGGTTACGGTGCAGATGGAGTCGCTCAGAGAGTTGCTCACCATCATTTATCATCTATTGCAATTTTGTTTGCCGGAGCCGGTCATGGGACAAGATAAAAGACGCCACCGATTCCCGGGCTGTCCATCTGGCCCACGTACCACGTCTGTTTGCTTAAGCAAAATTGCTTGTAGTCCCAGGCTGAGCCTGGGATATTTGTCAAGCGAGATAATGGAGAAAGAGCGTTGCGAGCTGATGATGGAACAGGACAGTAAATCGAAGGTGTTGCTTTGCCAGTAGTTTTCATAAATTATCCGTCACCCGGGCTTTGTTTATACATAAATAACCAGGGGTCTATCTATGGAGTTCCCTCGATTTATTATCCAAAAGACCTATTAGTTTGACAGCTAAGACTTTTTAAATTAAATGCGTTTTTTGAGGAGGGTAAGAAGAGGGTAGAAATATATTAATGATTTCTTTTTCTAAGAAGATATACTAGTTATTAGCTTATTACCCCGATGAGCTTTCTTTCGTATGAAAGAAACAAATACTAGGCACCTTTTTCTCTTTGAGAACTTCACTCGTTTGGCTTTCCACACAAAGCACCACTCCCCAGCACAAGAAAGCTGAAGTTATGAGATGGTCGCTACCAATCCACTGACCCTTGAGGGTGACCCCGGTGAAAACTCTAATTTTTGTGCTGGTCTTTGTTTCGGGTTTTCGGGGCTGGAAGGAAAAATCAGCATAGGAAATCGGCACAGCGGAAAGCACTTCACGAATTGCAACGCTAATTACACGAAACTGGAAACCGAACCGCAGACATTTTGGTTGTGTTTTTATATTTCGCTGGGCGAGTGTCTCCGTCCAGTTGTTCGGCAGTTCTGTCAGGCCGCTCCTCCCTCCATGTTCCTGCTCCTCCTTCTCCTCCTTCTCCTCCTTCACCTCCTCCTGGCGGCGCTGTAACAATGGTCACGACTGTGACTCTGAGCAGTAGCAAGCTATTAAAAAGTCGCAAAAAATAGTCACAGCGACAGCGTCATGACTGCACGCTCCGAAAAATTCGACATACGATATGGGAGACACTCGACGCCACCGCCAGCCTCACATCCTCCAGGAGATCCTAGTCGCAGGCACGCCCACACAGCACAAGATATCACTGGAAGAATATAATTTAGGAAATTTCTATTAAAGAGTTAAATTTGATTAACAAAATAAAAATATTTATAATTTTCCTATAAGGAAATTAATATTTTAATTTAATTTTTCCTTAAATATTCCTTGAAATTATGAATTACCTAAGTACTTCCCATTCCCTAGTTCCTTCTAAGTTTTTCTCTTTGTGCAATGGATAAAAAAGCAGCCAGTTATGAACACGAGGATAATACCGGGCACAAAAAGGTTAAAAAAGTTCAAGAGCCGACCCGCGTTGGGCACATGCAAGTGACATTTGCTCGTGACATGAGGTAGACGACAGCGAATCCACTCCAAGACACAGGCCCCATCCCAAAGCCCATCCCAGGTTCCAGGCCCTGCTCCTCGTAAAAATGCAATAGAGCGGCAACTTTCACATGAACCTGTGAACTCCTGGCCATCCGGAGATGTCTCTCCGGATCTCAGGCCCCGGTGAAAAGGGTCAATGGAAGCGTGTGTCTAAGGAGCTGCTCCTGCCGCTCCCTGCAGGGGATAGGACGCGTTGCATTTGATTAAGTCATGGGCGCTATTTTTAAAATGCTGCCGAGGAATTTGTCGTGGCCGCAGCAACTCAGCGTTACAGTGCAACACCAACGTGCAACATGTTGCACATTGCAGGGGAAGTCGGCAACTTCTGCTGGAAAGTCTAGTCTGCAGGGAATGCACTTGGGAAAATCTGAGGCAACTGGAACTTATTTTCTACATTTTCTTAAATTTTATTCGAAAGTTAATACGGTTTTTAATTGTTTGGAATGAAAGTGAGAGATAAATTGATGTCCTATGATGATGGTTTCTTATTCTTAACTATGACATATGATTATTATATTTTTTAATTGGAGATTCAGCTTTTTATTTAAGTGTTTTAGTAATTTTTTAAGTCTCAGTTCTTATGTTGTGTTAATTTCCACAAGTTACTGTCAAAAGTAGAAGCCAGACAGACTTCTTAGCCTTGTTATTACCTAGATCAGCTAAGGTATATTTATTTATTTATGTATTTCTGCAAGTGCATGTGCATATACCCGCGTGCCTGACACAATTTATACGCCACCCAGTTGAGCCATTGGCCGGGAGTGCCCGTGGCAGTGCCTGCTGCCTCCGTCTATTTCTATATCCATGTCGGCGTCTGGGACGCTGCTGTCTGTGGGTCTGTCTACCTACAAGCTCGCTGATTTTTATTGTTATTGCCAGTTGTCAAAGGAAGTGCGCGCCACGTTCCGTCGGGTGTTCCAGCGATTTTCGTAAATTATTTCCTGGGCCGGGCCGGGAGTTTGCCAAAGGCTGTCGGTTCTCCGCATATGTATGTATGAGGATGATGGTGGGCTTCCTTGGGGGAAAAGTTGAATGCACTGGGCACCGAGCTGGAAATGTAAAATTGGGCAATGAGGGCTCAGTCACTCACTGTTGATCCACACAACGAGTTCAATTGGCGTGTGTGTGTGGTCTGTGTGTGGTCCGAGGAAGCCTCGTTAAGAACGAGGGATGAACCAATATATGAGCTACCTGCTGGCATCATTATCATTAGCATAAGACGTCATAACAAACCAAATGAGTTGGCAATCGCGGCCAGACATCTCAGACAAAAAAAGGAAAGACAAAAATAAATAAAAACTCTGTCGAAGATGTTTCATTAACTGGAACCGGCCCGGGTCAAACCGCAACCATTTGAGGCACAGGCAATCCGTTGTCCAGGGACCAAATTCTGTTTGTCCCTACCTCGTTGTGTTGTTTTGCCAACCTCGGGGATCGGGAACTCACTCGTGTGTTTGCAGTTGCTACTCCCTAAATCCAGTTCGTGCTCTTGTGTTCCACATAGATTTCCAAGGGACAGATTTAGATACAGATACAACTGGCGATAAACTCGAGAATATTTCCAAGGAATCCCCCAAACTCGAGCGCTTGTTCTTGGTTTGTTTATTTATATAAAACTGTTGCCGGCGACTGTCTGTGTGGATCGGGTTAAGCAAACAAGCCTCAAGATAAATCTCTCGGGAAAAACTCATTGCGCTGAGTGCATTCGAAAAGATTTACATGCAAAGTAGTAGTCGATGAGTTTGTTTTATCAACTAGCATAGGTGATGGAACGAAGGGGAAACTATATAGACTTTGGAAGTAGGTTTTTAGAGGTTTTACAAGTAACAAAGTGAACTCTGTAGCTTGAGCGCTAAAGAAAAGAGTTACATTTTTAAATATGTGACTTCTTTGCATTTAAAAATAAACCTTTTATATAAATTTACTTATTTATCTTAATGATTTACTATTTTCCAGGTGTTTCTGCTGAGGTTTACTACGTTCGCGAGGGTCTCATCAATAACTATGCCCTGAACTTTATTGTTCCCGTTCCGGCGAATGTCAGGGACATCAGCTTCACCTGGCAGTCGCTGGCGGGACGTGGACTTCCCTATAGCATCAATGTGGTCAGCTCAGATCTGGAGGTGCTGCCACGGCCTGCGATCAATGTGTCGCACAGCGGCGAGATCCCCACCAGCATTCAGACCTGGGCCATTGCCCTCAAGTGCTCTGGATTGAAGGCTGCCGAGGTGGATGTCACTGTCAGCCTGGAGGTGGTGCTTAATCGGTCACTGAATAATGTAACCCACCTGGTGTTTCGACGCAAGAAGATCTGCCTTATAAATGACAGTGCCGAGGATCCCTCGGAGGATGTAGATGATCCCCAGCTGCTTGAGACTGTGATGTTGCCGCCCACTGGCCTGATCACCCTGGTTGTGGGTGTGTCTGTGGCCATGGGATCGGTGTGCTGTCTCCTCATGATTGCCTACTGTATTCGGGGAGCGGCGAACAAGCGGCAACACCACCAGCATGGCGGTCAGCCCATGAGGACTTCTAGTTTCCAGAGACTGAATACCCACCCGCCCTGCCAGTCTTCGATGGGTTCAGCGGCCTACATGACACCATCGATTATAGCCCCAGTTCATGGTTCCTCCCTGCCGCGCAAGGTGCCCGTGTCCGTGGAGCAGCAACATCCCGAGGAGCTGCATCGTCGCATCTCTGAGCTAACCGTGGAGCGCTGCCGGGTGCGGCTTTCGAGCCTGCTGCAGGAGGGAACCTTTGGACGCGTGTATCGTGGCACCTACAACGACAACCAGGATGTCATAGTGAAGACAGTGGCCCAGCATGCCAGCCAGATGCAGGTGCTCTTGCTGCTTCAGGAGGGAATGCTGCTGTACGGCGCCTCCCATCCAGGAATACTTTCCGTCCTGGGAGTCTCCATTGAGGATCACACCACACCCTTTGTCCTTTATCCCGCTCTGAATAACACACGCAACCTGAAGCTATTTCTGCTGGATCCGGCCTGTGCCCGCACCGTGACCACCATTCAGATTGTGATGATGGCCTCACAGCTGTCCATGGCTTTGGATCATCTGCACAGCCATGGAGTGGTCCACAAGGATATAGCCACCAGGAACTGTGTGTAAGTAGAATTATGGGTTAATATCTAAAAATATTATACGGTTTAATAGAAACAAGAGATATTTTATTTACACAAAATCGCGGCAGAATAAACATTACTCCGAGCTAGCTGCGTATTTATAAACATTGAATTTGCTATAAATATTTACTGCTTATTTTTGAAGGTTAATCAAAATTTATGATCAGTTTTATATCACATTTATGGCTAGAGAATTCTTTATTTCTTGGAAAAGTATATAATGTAGGGAATTTTGCAATATTTTGGGTAAACATCTAAAGATTTATTTATCGCAAAGAAGTTTAATTTTTAAATTAATTATTAAAATAGTAAAAAATTGTATTCTATTTTATAAAAGCATTTTTCCTACTAGAATACTTCTGGTATAATTATTTTCAATCTTCATATATACTTTATTATTGTATTTTTGCTGCATTTCTTACCTTCTCATTTATGGGTTTGTTAGTTTGTTTTGTTTCCATTAAATAGAGCTTAAAATAGGGTGTCAGTTTAGGAGTACCGAGAAGTAATAAAATCTTTAATTAAATGCCCTAACATTCCAATTAATTTAATTCTCTCTTCATCTTCCAGCATTGACGATCAGCTGCGTGTGAAGCTGTCGGACAGCTCGCTGTCGCGCGACCTCTTCCCCTCGGACTACAACTGCCTGGGGGACAGTGAGAACCGTCCGGTGAAGTGGATGTCACTGGAGGCACTGCAGCACAAGCAGTTCTCCGAGGCCAGCGACTCGTGGGCCTTCGGTGTGCTAATGTGGGAGCTGTGCACCTCGGCCAAGCAGCCCTACGCCGAGGTGGATCCCTTCGAGATGGAGCACTACCTGAAGGATGGCTACCGTCTGGCTCAGCCCTTCAATTGCCCCGATGAACTGTAAGTATTGAAATCATAAAGATCTTGTTCGATAGAGCCGAACTAATTGGATTATCTCTTAAAGGTTTACGATCATGGCCTATTGTTGGGCCCTTCTACCTGGCGAGCGACCGACCTTTGCCCAGCTGCAGTCTTGCCTCTCCGAATTCTATTCACAAATCACGCGCTATGTCTAGGATGTTGTCCATCCGAAAGGGGGTTGCGTTCTTCTGAAGAGTGCAACCGGTTGCGTAGAGGTCCCTCTAGGATCTTACCCAAACAACAACAAAAAAAGTCCTGTAGCTTACTCGCATTTGTTTTAGCTGTCCATCATCTGTACATATAGTTAACATATTCAGCTCTTTAGGTACTTATCTTTAAGCTTATTCTACGAAACACTGGACTTCTTCCACAAAAATAAACATACACCGTTTTTTCCCCTAATATCCAGCACATCTAGATAAAGCCCGAATGCCGAAATCAAATATAGTGATATTTATCAATAGACTTAGTTCGTAATGTATACGTAAGTTTTAACAAAAACACATAATATACATATTTAAGAAGCATATTCTATACATGTTTAGCATTTCGACAATTTACCGTTTATATATGATATATGAGAGATTAAAACATGATATACAAATATATACACATATATATACACACAGATATATGCCAAAAGAATTCCAGAAATTACCAATTTGTTTTTATTCGATTTTATGGTTGCGCCGTTAAGGTTTTATCGTCGCGTTGCGAAGGGTTCTTTTCCAGCAGAAGTCACGCCCTCGCCCTTAGGCTCGGGACTTAGGCTCTCTCCCATGTTCTTACACTTTTCCACATTTCCATTGAAAAGTCGCCCAGGCAAATGAAGGAAATTTACGGCTTTCCCACTTGAGAGGGCACCGAAGGAAAACGTTCACCCACACAAATTAGCCATAAATTTTAATTTTACATGACAATGTTTTGGGCCCAAGTGAGAAGTAGGAAAGAAGGACGAAGGCTGAAGAGTATTTTTCCAAGATGAATCAATTTTTTGCCTTTGGGTTAGCGTGTCCTTGGCAGCGAACATACATAGATGAGCTGAGCAATATAGTATATCCTGAAAACGAACACTGTAGCCCGCAAATAGCATGTGCTACACATGTCCTGCGTCCTTCGGCCCATTGTGGGTGTATGTGTGTTTGAGTGAGTGTTCGTGGGCGGGCGGTAGGTCCTTCTTCCACTTGGGAAGCCATTGCCACAGAGACGACGACGACATATCGTAAATATTTTGACAGAATCGCCTTTTGCTTTTGCCTTGCCATTTTGGCCATTGTTACCCAGCATCAACTTCCTTTATCCTTGGCACCTGCTGCCCCGCAGCTCACACAACACACACAACATCAACAACTATAGTGAGTGTTCTTCTACCTCCTGGTGGTAATCCTTGTGTTTGTGTGACTTGACCTGCTCCGTTTGCGATGGCATTTCTGGTTATGGCCTTAAGCGGCTTTAAACTTGCTGCCTGTTGCTGTTGCTGTTCCTGTTGTGTTGTGTTGTGTTGTGTTGTGTGACTTGTCCCCGTTGCTGCTAATATGTCGTATATTCCCTGGACGATGGCATTACGAGTGCCCCGAAACGCAAACAGTTTGCTTAAGCGCATAGTTTGTTTATACTTATTAGTTGATAATGTGGCATGCTAAACTATTGTTAGGGGATCTACGAGGCTGACAGGTGGTGCAGGCTCTCACACGGGAGTGTCGTAACTGTTTAACTGCCCTAAGGATGAAGCTATAGACATTATTTTGGGTTGGAAAATTAACTTGAAAGATAAATATATGGCAACTTTCCGTATAAGTAATGTTATTAGCTGGAAAATCGCATTGCGATCGTGCCTGATCCCTGTCCATGTTGCCTTCTGCACTCCTCCCCCCCATTGCCTTTGCATGTTCCCCGCTGTAAACAAGCTTCCCAGACGATAAGCAAAATACTGTCTCGCATTTCCGGCTTCTGTTTGGGGCGCCATCGCCAGACAAGCCCACTCCCACTCCTACTCCGACTCATCAATGGCCATGTACTCTTCGAACATTTCGCTGGAAGCCGAAAAGGGGTTCCCGTACCGCCTCGGCGGGCTGTTGGAGGCGGGGTGCCACCATTTCCATTTCACATGGCCATGCGATTTCCATGTACATCGATGTCTGCCTCAAGTGGCAGCCGCCGTCTCCGTCTCCGTCTCCCAGAGCCCCCACTCTGCCACCCGCACTCGATACCCGACTGCGCTCCGGTGATAATTTAAAAAGTTTATATGGCCAAACTGCCACGGATTGCCAGAGCTGCCGTTGCTTTGCACCATTCTAATGACAACTTAAATAAACAACAACAATGGGGCAATGCGGGGAAAATTTGTTGGGAGAAAATCCACCAAAGGGCTCGAGAAATGAGTAAGAATTCGAGGGAATAAGCTCGAAGTTGGGATACCTCTTTGAAAGGGTTTCCTCATAATAAATGCTGTAATAATACGTTCTCTAATGTTTAAATATGTATTTTAATGTACATGTGGATCTGATGAATTATATCCTTTAATTTATTAAAATAATGTAAATATATTTTGTTCCAAAATTCGTTATTAGCTTATGAAAAGACTTTATAGCTTCTGAAATATTTGGGGATTTGGTTGTCAAATCATTCTTTTAAAATTATATTTATTTTAAAAAAATATATCCCCGTCGTATATACCTCGCATTCCCTAACATTCCGCTATAAAAAAACGATCCGAGAGGAAAATGGAAGTTCAAGTTTCCCATCGTCTACGGCGGTCCATTGTGTGGAAATATTTATTTTCTATAAATTATTTTCGATTATCGCTCGCAGCCTTCTCTCCCAGCTGCTGAGGAACTAAATAAATACGCCGAGCTGCAATTAAAGCTAAACAAAATGCATAATTTCTGGTCATTTGTCGATAAGCCGGCAATTGGAGGGGAAAATATCGAATACCCCCGCTGTTATCCGGGGGAGCAGCGGCACAATTTATGCGGCTCGCTTCCGCTAATGGAATTTTAATGTTTCATTGGAAGTAGACGCATAAATTTTGCTTTTTTTTTGGTCAAAAAACCAATACAGTACCAGTAGGAAATAAAATCTCGTTGGGTTTCCTAGTATATAATTTTACAATCCGACGGCTAACAAGTGAAATGTTGTTAGGAGTAAAAGAGTTGGCCCATTTAGTCCATTGGCGCCGCAATTTCACAAAACTGAAAAACACACAAATAAATAGAAAAACCAAAACATTTTCGAATTGGTTTTAATTGGAAGACAGCAGGTAACATCGAGGGATACTGCCCTAGAGCCAAAAATTGTATGACTTTATGTGTTTGTGTTTTGCAGCTGCAGGAAAATATAACAGAAAATTCATTTAGTTTCAATTTTGATTGTAAATAAATAAATAAACAAAGCAACTTTTGAATATGATTCAAGATTTAATAAATATTTATTCACTTGTTAGAACTATGTTTCCAAAAAAAAAAAGAATACTTCTAAACAAATGTAATTCACTTTACCTTCTCGTTGGAAATCCTTCCCGAAAGGACACTCTTTATAAACATATTCGATTGCACATTTTGTTTTGTTAGCAGTGTCTGTGGCAACTATTTGGCTGATGGAAAAGTGTAAGTCCTAACTGAGTTATTCACGCAAATCCTTTAATGCCATTTATCATACAAGGTGCACCCACACACACACACACACACACACACATTTGAAATTCATGTAAAGTACAACGCATCCTGGCACTGGTACCGAGCCTGATCCCTTGGCAAGAACAACATTAAATTGAAACAAATTGAACATAAAAAGCATTCAAAATAAGGCAAACACCTCGACGATGAAGAAGGTGCCAGGACTCAGGGCCCAGGACCCAGAATTCAGGACACAGACGAAGACGAGTTGCTGCCAAGGTAAACACACAACGACACCGAAAACTACGAGCAAAAGTTCCTAGTGGGAAGTTCATTTTTTCCCCTGTGTTGCAGCTGCACAGTGAGAAAAACATATTGCAAAATACAAGATGGTTTAAATTTAAAAAGGAAGTAACTATGGATATTAATGAATCGATTTTTTAAATGCATTTATTTATATAGTAAAAGTAATTCCAATCTTCAACAATGTATCTGATAAGTAGTTTCCAGCGATTAATAAAGAAGAAAGTATTTTAAATTAGGTCAAACTTGAACCAAGCTATGCTACAAACCCCACAAAAATCAGAACCTTAAGCCTGACATAATCCAATTTTACCAGCAGGAAATAAAATAAGTCCAGGAAATATTTTTAAAAATTTTCCACAGTGCAGGACTGACTGAAAATCAGGCAAAGGTACACAACAGCAAGGGGAAGGGCATAGGAAACGGAAGTATTTTCTGTTGATACTGAACTCAATTTAGACGAAATCAAGTCAAACATGGCAGCTACCAGGGCGGAGGGCAGGGGATGGCGGCGTGGAAAGCGGCCACAGGAAATGTTGTAGTAAATCATGTGGGAGCCGTGAGGTAAGTGGGAGCCGGAGGATGTGGGTTGTGTGCAGATGCCAAAGAAATGCGAAATGCGAAATGCTCAAGACGATGTCCTGCCTCCCGCTCCGCCCTCGAAGAAGTTGACAAAAATACAAGCACCCAAGGAGAAAAAGAAAAGAAAAAGAGGAGACCAAACTCGGGGCTTGATTGATGTTTGTGCTGTTAGTTGTTGTTTGCGCGGCAGCAGCAAGAGGAGGAGGTCGGGGGTATTAAAGTTTCGATTAAAGATTTCGATTTGAGGCGGACAGCAATTTGGTCTGTCAAGCGGGAGAGTGGCCACTAATCAATCCTTGTCCAAATATTTATACGTTCCGAACTAAATGAATCCAGTGCAAAGTGAAAGTCACGGATTTAGTAGCGAAATGACAAGGAAAAACTAGGAAACGATTTTCTCCTGTTGCGGATATTGGTTGAGTAAAATGAAGTTAATTGAGAGTATCCCTTTTCAGTAGATTTTAATGAAGTTTTTAAAACTTTTTAATGGGAAAATTCTATGGTTTATTTAAGTGTTAAATTGGGATATGAAATAAAGATTGGAATAAATAACCTATTTTAAAAAATAAGTAATCAAAGCTTAATCTGTTGTAATATAATACCAGTAAATACAATATTCTTATATTTTTTATAGAAAATTGTTGTCTAACAAATTGCATATACCCCTAAACCCTAAGGGGTACAAAAAATAACAAGAAAAAACGGTTCCATGTCGCCATTTCTCTTGCGCCACTCCGAGGCTCGTTTTAATGGCCTGAACTCTCGTTTTGCTCGTTTCGAAAGGACTCCGAGTCTCGGCTCCAGCCGGATTTAGGGTTAGAGTTAGGTGCTCTCAGCATGTGGTGCCGGGGATTTGGTGTCCTTGCTGGCCGTCCGCACTTTCACTGCCCGCCGCGCTCTATTTACAGTTTTTGGGACAGCACGAAGGCGAGAAAGAGGATGTGGAGGAAGAGGACGCGGGGGACTCCTGCGGAGGATTTGCTGGAATTGTGTTTGGTAAACATTTTCGGCTCTCTGTTGTTTTTAATAAGAAAATTGGCCAAAGGCCACACACACGGACACGGACACAGCGGACATGGCGAAACGGAGGCGCGCAGGAGTGGGATTTCGTATTCCAGATTGCTTTTAAATTTTGGCTTGAGTTCTGGTTTTCCCCTGGTTTATTTTCTTTGCTTTGTCCTGCTGGTGATTTATGTGTTTGTTTTGGGCCGCTCTGTGGGTCAAGCCGTGGACGAGTAGAACCGTTTATAGGAATTAGTCGGGTAGCAGCAGTTCAGCTCGGATCAGACCCAGACTGTTGGATGCTGGCTGAATAAACAAAAGCTGAAAAAAAAATCCGAAAAGCAATTGAGTTGACAATTTCCACCCCCGGCCCATAACCAGAGTCCCATCTCTTCCCGTCCCTCCAGCGACTCCCGAAATAGACTTCGATTACAATCTTGAAAGAAAATACAAGGCAGACGAAACTAATTCCCCAAACAAATGGAAATATGCATTGAGTTTTCCCCACATTCTCCACATTAAAATGTAAATAAATATGGAAAATATGGCATAGAGAGTACGAAATAAAAAATGTCTCTGGGGTAGACAACATCAAAAGCCAAGCGGGCGATAAAATCACAGTCGAAATAATCACGAGAAAGGGGAGAGCTTCTCTTCCCGGAGCAGGGGGCCCACTCGCTTATCGCTGGCATCAGCCAAGGCAGAAGGGTAGCCCCCCCCCCATTATCTTTCCCAGATTCGATTTAGGGAAACCCTCGGTTCTGGGCGCAATCAATTAGGCCGCTCCAAAAAGGTAAACAGGCCCAGACGAGCCCCGAAAAAATCCCTGGCCATAATCATGTCTGATGGGGATGCTGACGATGATGATGATGCTGCTGCTGCGGCTTGGCTCCCGTTGACAGAGGCCCTGGTCTTTAAGAGACGCCAGCCTAAACGCAATTCATTTGCCGATAATCTCACGGACTGAGCCCTCTTTAAGCCAACTGATTAATGTTGATTATTATTATCGGATCAATCAGATCAGATCTGTGGAACGGGGCAACTTTTCATTTTCTTGATTTGATAAATGATTGGGAATATGGCAAGAACCCTTAACCTTCGCCTCCTGGCTAAATTAAGGATTTCCACAGCTCTAAGGACTTTGACAGCTCATTGGGCTGAGATTGAAAATTCTCAATTAATGATACCTCATTTCAATCGAAAGTCACTAATGAAGGCTTTTACTGTCTCAGAATAAGAAGCTCTGTTGATTTATTTACACGTGCGACATTGATTGAGGGATATGTGGACATATTAAAAGAATTTTAAGGAGGGAAGCCTATAGGTTTCTTTATTAGTAAGAAGGTTTTTCATGTAGAAAGTTAAAACAAAAATCTGGTATGGGGTTTACAAGGATTTAATTGATTGCTGAACTTCTAAATTTTTGTTTTGAGTGCATGCACTCACACCCAGCGCAGAGCAAACTAATTTCCGCCTGGATAATCCACAACAATAGAGAATTCTATTTAAATCATAACCAGCTTTGCTTCTAAGTACCTTATTTGTCAACTGAGTAACTTGAAAACATCTTTGACTTTGCCTTTCAACAGTATTAGCCAAAAAAAGGAAAAAAAAAGTCAGCACGACGACACGGGACTTTTTTTCTAGACTTGAGCATAAAAACTAACAACGTAGACTATATTTGTACGGTTACAGTGCGTTTCAAAAGCATAGATATGCTTGCAAATGAAACCAAATAATAACGATTATTATTTGAATTTATCTAATTTATTTTTAGGGAAAGCAAATAAGAATTTATATGATTATTTGGAAAGTTTTTCCTTTATTAAACGTTGGTATCAAGATTAGGATCTCTAACATTTAGTTAATAATTCCTAAACCTATGACTCGCACTGTACCTCCACCAGGATGGATGCTGTGTGCAACTGTCAGTCGTCAACGGCGAAAGTGTTGACAAAAGCCGCCGACAACATCAGACGTCAACAGATGCGATCCACACGACCAGCTTTGGCTGCAACAGCCACATCCTGGGACACCTTCCCCCCAATGAACCTGCCCCGGCCACGCCCTCTCCTGCAGCGCGACAGAAGCAAATCCAAGGTATTTTGCAGCGGAAATAAACCGCGCACATTGCACAAACTTTTGAGTCTTTATGGCAGCGCGGAAAATTGTCCAAGGGGGAATATAAAATTTGCCCAAGTTTGCAGAACATATTAAAAAAAAAGCGTAGGATAAAAAGGGGATCTGGGTGTGGGAGCGACAGTAGTATATAGGAAAGGAACTGTAAAAATTTGCTGCACTGCCAACGGAAATAAAATAAATAGGAAAAAATAACTAGCTTTAAAAAAAAAGAATCAGGAGCGTGGAGTTTGGAGTTTGAAGTCTTCTGTTAGTTCTCCTTTATGGTGGCAAAGTTTTTCTTTTCTCTCGCGGCATGGGGTTCCCTCTTCTCCGATGCAGCTGCTATCAGCCCCAAGATGGTAGGCGGGGGCGTGGCTGTGGCTTATTTAGCATTAGCTTTGGCCAGGCCACCCATTTCGAGGAACAGTCGGGCTGCCAAACATGGCAAACTAATTTCGTATGCAAACCTGGCCCAAACCAAGACCAAGACCAGGACCAAGACCAAGACGGTCCGGGTCAGGCGGACCACCCCAAATAGCTATTGAAATTTCGAAATTTGCAATCCCAGAAATCACGAGAACTAACTGAACTTTATGGCAAAATAATCATTGGCACTCGTGCGGCCTATTGATTAGCATTTGGCCAGAGAGCCACCTCCGATGCTTCTCCATGATTCTAGTTCTATAGTGTCCCCATACCCATGCATCCCATCCTCTATCGGCAACCGAATGGCCTTATGCTAATGCCCATGTTCATGTTGCAGGTGCAACGCGTTGGCATTTGCATGCAAATTAGTTGACAACGCTCAACACTCTGCTTCGATTGGGTTCTCAGTGGGATTTTCGCTCTCCTGGGCAACAATGGGTTGAGGAATTTGGGGAAATCGGGTAAACCGGGGGGGTGGACTCATCGATCAGGGGGTCAAAGCGGTTTTGTAATGTCACACACTGTCACACAGAGAGAAAATCGAAGGTTAACTAAGGAGAATGTCTGTGAATTTTCCTAAATCGATGCCTATTGAAACAATACTTTGCCAATTATTATTAATTTATACATTTTGTTTAATTCAATGTTAATATATCTATCAGTAAATAGTGCAGCCTGAAAATGTGTAGATAATGAGATATTTGTGTGCTTTAGGCTTCGTTCCATTCCATTTACTTCAAAGTTCAAAGTAAGACAAATTCACTTTATAAATATAATGATTTTGGTGACTGTTCAGCAACTGGGAACTGCCCTTAAATCAGTCACCGAATAAATATATGAATACTAATTTATTAATAGTTTCTTGGAAGTCTCTCTCTCTCTCTCTTTGGATCCCAATTCCTGGACTGGACTGTCAGTCAGTCCGTCTCAAGAACCCAATGCATAACTTTTGATATTTTGTTAGTGCAGACACACACCGGAACTAAATCAAATCAAAGTCAAGGCTTGCAATGTAAATCTTGTATTTGGCCAGGCAGGAGTTTCTTTTATTTGCCCTTCTCGGGATCTGCTGCCCACGTTGCTGCTTCATTTGCATTGAGAAAAGTCCCACACAGAGAGCGGAAAATGGGGAAATCTATGTGCGGCAACTCCTCAATTTCGTATTCCGTTCGTAGTTTGCTGCTGCCTACTGGAAAACGCCTTGCCACTCCGCCGCCTTCTTCTTTTTGCCCGCTCCCATGCTTTTTAATCAATTTCTGTCAGTTGGCTGTCAGTTTGGGCCAGAAATCCTCGCACACATACAGAGAGTATGTGGCCCCATATATGGGGGGCATTTGCATGGCGGCAGGGTCGGCAGAAATTATGCGCATAGATTTTCCAGTTCGTGACACTGGCCGGCGGACGCGGGAAGGTTTTTGGGTGGGTGAACTTGGTGATTTTTAATTATGATAAGTCGCCGGAGACATTTCCGCAGCCGATTAAAATCTAGAGTAAATTGTGCAATGAAAGCGGCCACTACAGCTTGCAACGGAAACTTAAATGCAGGAAAACAATTTGGTTCCGTATTTATCCGGTAGCAGTGAAAAGCTTTGCGGAAAAGCACGGACGGGGAAAACTCACGTTGATGCCACTGACCCAATGAGTCCGTTTTTAAGTTTGTTCAAGGTAATTGAATAGCAGCAAGAGGGAGAACTTTTTCAATGGGCGAAATATAGGGAATGCAGTTTAACCAAGAAAGGAAGCTCGCCTAAGTTTACATACCTTTGCAGATTGGAATTGAATTTTAGTTCATATATACTTAAAATCGAAATAACAATGAATGGCCGCATCTGAAATTTGATGAAAAACAGCGAAGCTATGATTTTTTCTATTATTTTCCTGTTTATTCCCTAATTAATTAATTATTCAGTGCTTTTATTTTCAATATAATAAAGAAATAAAATACTATAACAAATAAAGACCCCAAAACATCATTTATATTTCTATATGTTATTGCTTTGCTTATAAATATATATTTCTTTGTATTCCCCTGCTTTATTTTAGCTGTTGAAATTCAATTTATTTACTTTTCCATGAACCAACTTAAAATATTTCAGAAAAGTCAAAAGGTCGTTTTCGAAAATAATAAATTAAACTAATAAATATTCGAATCTAGTCTTATCGGGAGGGTATAAAAAGGCATTAAGTGGAAGACGACTGTCAGTTTCTCTCTGAAATTTAAATAGAATTAAACAATGTCTTTAAAAATATCACTTGTAGTTGTACTTTTTGGCTGCGTTGTCCTGGCTCTTGGCCATGTCCCGCGGTCACGACCTCCTTCGGTAAGACAAAGGCTCTATTGATCCTGAATTGAATTGAATTTCGTTTTAAATTTATGTATTATATATTTTATATTTTCCCTTTAGACCGAAAGTCCTTACGAACCACCTGAAGTTAACGATAATAAGAGTGATGATCATTTTAAAGAGAACGATGAGAAGGTAGAACATCATAGGCGATCTTCACGTTCCGCGGAGTATTATGATTGTGATGATGAGGGGGATGATGAAGATGATGAGGGGGAAGATGAGGAGGAATGTAAGGGGGAGGAGGAATCACATCATAGCCACCATTCACGACACCATTCACGTCATAGACACCATTCAAGCCATAGCCACCATTCACGCGAAGGACACAGTTCACACTATGAACGCCATTCGCACTATAGTCGGCATTCTCGCAAAAGTACGAGTACACATTATCAGAGTAAATTCAACTTGGAGTCAGCAGTAGGAGGTTGCATTGGCTGTACGGAGCTACTGGCGCTCAAAGAAAAGGATCGATTCCGAAACCATAATAGCACCACCACGATGGTAACCACCACGAAGAAGCCCATTCAAAAAATAACACAAATTATTGCGAATAATAATCGAAGAACGGTATCTAATATTCGTACTGTTCAAAATAATAATCCAAATACAGTACAATATAATAATCGAAATATGGTGCAAAATAATAATCGAAGGTCAACGCAAAATAATAATCCAAATACAGTACAATATAATAATCGAAATATGGTGCAAAATAATAATCAAAGGGCAATGCAAAATAATAATCAAAATACAGTACAACATAATAATCGAAATATGATACCAAATAATAATCCAAATATAGTACAATATAATAATCCAAATGTAGTACAATATAATAATCGAAATATGGTACAAAATAACAATGGAAATATAATACCCAATAATAATCAAAATGTAATACAAAACAATGCTCGAAATGCAATACCAAATAATAATCGGCATTAATAACAAATCATAATCGAAAAATAATAAAAAATAATAATCTTAGATTGAGAAGAGAATTTCTTAAAAGCAGAATCTGTGACAGATATAATCTATTTACCTTATCACTTTTCAAAGGAATTTTGTGTCTATATAAACGGTACTGTGCACAATTTTAGAAGACTTTATTATTTCCTAGAAAAATCTTTATTTTTTCACTTTGTTTATTATAAAAATTAATTTACGCTGACCTTTTCACTGAATATATAAATATTTTTGATTAAAAACCCATATTTTTTGCTATCTGGCTTTATTGCCGGTGCTTTCGATCGAAACGTGTCAATTCCATAAATTTGGGACAATTTAATGAAAATATGTTAAGAAACAGTGGAGTTATGATTTTTCTGTTATTTCCAGATTTTTATGAAATTAAAATCGAAATTCTAAAATAATAATATGTTGCCAAATCTCAAATTTGTTAAAAATATTATGAGAAACAGCGGAATTATGATTTTTTCCATTATTTTCCTGATTGTTCCTATGACGCCTATATGATATAGTCGTCCGATATGTACGAGTGAGAGTACATAGAAGACTAACTGCAAAGTATTCAGATAGCTTTAAAACTGAGGGGCTAGTTTGCGTAGGAACGGACAGACGGACATGGCTAGATCGCCTCGGCTTTTGATGCAGATCAAGAATATACATATATAGGGCCTTAGATGCCTCCTTCCCTGCGTTGTAAACTTCTGACTGAAACTATAATACCCTGCAAGGGTATATGGTAAAATCTACAACTTGCATTCAACTTTCTGTACTTATTAAATATGGTTTCTTCATTTTTGAAACTTAATAAGTATTTAAACTAATCGTGAAAGTGTGAAAATTAAGGCATTTAAACCGATTATAGTTAAATACAAAATTGTATTTATGTTTAAACAAAAGTTTCGTTATCTCTTGAGCACATAGTTGTGTCGTGCAGTTTAATTAACTTCGATTTTGCTTGAGCTAAATTCTCATTTAAATGTGATTTTAATCTGGCTTTTGTTTTGCTTTCTACTGCAACTAGAAAGGCATCGATTACTTGAGAGCATTTAAATCTGTAAATTGCTCTAACTTGACCTGGTAGAACTTTAATTCCTTCTCATTAAGCAATTAAGCTGAATAATACGGAATTTATTAATGAATTAATGGGAAAATAATTGAATAATTATTCTTAAAGTATTATTTATTCTTCATTTGTTATTTTTATTATAAGGATACATACTTCGAAATTTTGCACGCTGGATTCAAGTTGATCTCTCCCCTGATCCTTTTCAACCGAATCATGTTTAAGCCAAGTCCCTCCCGTCCGATCCTCCTTAACCAAGTGCCACCGGCTCAAACCACCTATACTCCTTTAACAAAAAAAAAATAAGCTATAAGCTGCGTGAATGACGCATTGCCTCACTGGCACTTTGGCCCAAACGATCGTGCTTGGGAGGCATCTCATCCGGTCGGAGATTTGGAGGCTGCTTGTTTGCGTCGCGTATCGCGTTACTTATGCAAATAATTTCAGTGGAAATGAGAAGACATGAAATCTTGGCAGCCGCCTCCTCCTCCTCCGCCTCCTCGTTCCCCTCCTCGCAGACCAGCTCTCGACTCCATCTTCATTTTTCTTTCGAATAATTTTTGTGTCTCTCTCAGTGTGAGTCGCCAGCCCGTTGTTGTAATTTAATAACCAGGCAAGTCATATTTTTTACCTCCTGCTGCTTAAGGCCAGCGGCACCGCAATGGAGCCCAGCCGGGAGTGGGATTGGGATTGGACCAGGGAGTGGGAGTGGGAGGAGCCGTGGCTCTTAAAGCACTTGTGCAATAAATTAAAAAGGCGATTTCGTGTCGCCCGTTGTTGCTGTCCCCTTGCGAGGCGGCAGCCGGCGGGCGGCAGGCAGGCGGCGGGCAGCAAGTGGTGGCAGACATGCAGATTTTTGACATACTTGTTTGCATTTTGCTGCCGTGGCTGCTGTTGCAGCCCCACCTCCCCTCATCTTTTCCACATCTGCTGCTCGGTGGCTGTTGCTGTTCCTGCTGCTGCTGCTGCTGCTGCTGCATCAGCACCAGCAACATGTCGCAGAAACCTCAGGCGATGGCGGGGCCCAGAAAAAATCAGAGACAACAGCACTGAAGTCGACGCCAAGATACCCCCAAAATAATTGTAGCTACGACGGTAGAGATCGATTTATCACATGATAAAACTGTAATTAAAACCAGATTCCTTACGATCTGAGTTTATTATGATTTAATTAACTTTTTAAAATAAATTTCAACTCAATTCTTATGATATTTTTATTCCCAATTAATTATAATATAAATAATTAAATAAATACAAGAATTTACTAAAATCACTAACACTATATCCCCTTTAAGACTTTAAGGATGAGGTAAAGCCAAGAGTTGCCGCGTCCTGAAATGTGCAAAGTCATTTCAGTTTCAAAATGGACACTGACAGAAAAATAAACTACTAGTTAATGCTTCTTTCATAGTCTTTATTGTTTTCCAATGAATTTTCTGCCAGTGCCTGCTGGAGGATGCCCGCCAAGTGACATGCCACGCCCACGGCAGCCCCTTCAGTGCAGAGACATGACACTGCATTCTGGGCCGGCTCATCATCGTCCCCATCATCAGGGGCATCGCTGGCGTCTCTGGATGCGAATCTGATTCCAAATCTGAGTCTGGACAGACGCCCGGGCATCGTTTGTCAGCTTAAACGTGTCCCTGGTCCCTGGTCTGTCCCCTTTCGCCCGGCGAGATGTTTAGCATACCCGTGGAAAATTGTTTTTCAACTGCAGCGTCAGGATTTATGTCTCCACTGGGGGTCGCATCCACCCAGCTCCCAACTGCCAACTACAAGCTGCCAGTGGCCTGTTTGGCCATTTAGTGGCTGCCAGTCACGCTATGATTTGACCCACTTTTATTGGGTCCACGTAAGCCGACGCGTAATGAGCTGAAGGCTAAGCTGAAAAGTGGACCCAGCATCTGCACTGGCACACTAAGAGAAATTAAGGAGCTTATTAAACGAAATGCAACTCCCTTTAAATGAAGAGATAAGTAATGGGAATTTTT
The DNA here is from genome assembly GCA_008042515.1 of Drosophila truncata. Lineage (NCBI taxonomy): Eukaryota > Metazoa > Arthropoda > Insecta > Diptera > Drosophilidae > Drosophila > Drosophila truncata. Next base: position 216,540 of record VNJQ01002616.1, on the reverse strand, counting down.
AAGCAGGAGCCACCAGATTTTCCTTTAAAAGAGAATACCATCAAATCGATCGAGAAAGTTATCAAAATATTCACTGTGCAATTGCCAGCACCTGTACATTGGCACCTGTGGCGCTGTGGCCAACGGAGAGTAGTGGTTGTGTCCTGTCCTGTCACCCGACAATAAGTCCAACATCTCCGCCTGCAAAAACACAAAAGACCCAAACACACAACTTTGGCAGAAGTCACAGCAGGCCATCCAGTTCCGTACCGTCCCGTCCCGTCGGAGATAGGACAAATTGCAGGACAGTCCGAGGATCCGGCGGGGGAAATGCAAAATTATGACAACTGCATTTGCAGTAAGCCGGCAGGCTCCGGCTTCGGCCTCAGCTTCGACTCTTCCCGGCAGGAGGTCTCCTCGGGCCAGAGTCCCCCAGACTCCTGTCGAGGCCCAGTTCCAGTTGCAAGTGTCAAAGTTAACTCGAAATTATTGTTGGCTAAACTTTTGTGGCGCTTAGTTTCGGCCCCCGTCGCCTCCTTCCGGGCCAGAATTTATTGTTTGCGGTAACCGGACAATTGCAGTTGTTGTGCCTCGGCTTAATCAACTGCAATTGCCGGCTGCTGGTCTGCTAGCTGACTGGCTGACTGGACTTGTGCATTTCCATTTGGCATTTTCCTGAACAGAGTAGCATTAAAAGTTTTGATTGTTGCTGCGGCAGCAGGCACATCCAAATTGTTATTAGTTTTACCAAACTTGATTCGTTTTGAGTACTCAATTTTCCACTTAACCCGCCGCTTGACCTCAATTAAGGCCTATCTAATCCGATTTCCACGCCCCGCAAGGACAGGGTTTGGGATAGAGTTTTGTTGTGACCTAATCACCTTGGCGGCTCAGTGTCCTCGGCTGGGTGAGCACCCTCACCTTTGCCTTCGCCTGTACCTCTACCTGAGAGGAAAACAAACCAATTTTCCATTTCCCGTCGTGACCTTTCATAAAGACAGCGTGACACTTTCGACGGGCTGACAGGCACGCCCCTTTCTTTCGAAACATTTGCGGGCAACTCTCTATTCGTACATACATACATACCATGATATGTATCTGGGAATGTTGTGCGTATTTGTGTATTTTTCAATTTCAATTTTCGGCCTGTCAGTCCCGCTGAGAGGCAATCAGTGTCGGGGCCACGCCTAGGAATACCATCAACTCCGAGTAGGATCCGGGCCACACGGGTTTGCGGTTAGCAGCTGGAGGTGCTCTTCAAAGGAATGCATTTTGGATTTACGCCGTATACGACGTGTGTGTATCTTTCGGGGGAATCAGAAGCCAGAGCCTTGCTTTAAATTCGCTCGGCCAGAAAGCGCATTAAATAAAATGCAAAAATCTTTCGAGTCAGCACACACGATAAACTCGAATAACTGCCGCATAAAAATGCACAAACTTCCATACTCAGTTTCACACTCAGAAAAGTTGAATTACCGAAAGTTTTTACGTGTTATGAGAGCTAAAATAATTAAGTGTCAATATCCTTTAAGTCAAGATCACTTTTACATAATAATTAAAATTACTTAGGATCTGTTGTACTTTTTGTCTTTAAATAAGTAAGCACATATTCTACATATTTTTCCAAGTGCAGGACCCCAATTCCGACTCCATCCCCGGGAGCAGGTCCAGGTCCTACCCACACAAACTCCCTGCCTTTCCTTGCCCTGCCTTGCCAGGCAGAACTCAAACTTTGATAATAATGACGCTGCATAAATTGCATTTTAATGTCAACAAAGAGACAAATATTATAATATCCCCCCAGAGCCAGGCTGGCGGTGAGTGCATCTCCAGGCCCGAAGAAGACCCCAATTGCATGCATGCATCCCCTCCATTTTTCCTCCGACCCGAAAGTCGACCCCAACCAGATGTCAAAGTGCGAACGCAAACGTGGAGAATTATTTGCGGCCGGCGAAAGATATTTCCTGTAGCTCTGTGGCGAAACTTTCATGCCACATGCAACTTGCTGCAATCTAATGGAAATTTATGTTGAATGCCTGCCAGCCCCACTACCTTTGACTTCTTCTTCTCCGCCCAACAGATGATTGCTGACTAGCCACGGTCGACTGTTGCAGTTGACTGTCCGTTCGGCAACAATGGCAGCAACAATTTGTAGGCATTTTTAAATCGAACTGACCAAGGAATGGCACTAGTCAACCAGGTTAGAGTTTTATAAATACAGAAATTTTTTTTGTATTTAAACAAAGTCTAGGCTTTGAGTCCTTGTAGGTTATAATAAATTTTAAAAAAAAGTTTGCAATGATTCATCTCTGATCTATAATGTATATATATTCTTAGTCAGTATGAATAGTATCAGAACAAATCTAATAAATAGCAATGAAGAAAAGATTTCTGAATGAAATGTTAGGTAATTATGATAGATTTCAATTAATCCAAGCAAGAGTAAGCAATCTTCGGCTTCCTAAAATCATAATTAATATAAAATAAGTGTTACAGAAAGGTTTACTAGTTTAATAAAGTCTATTAAATATATAATTTAATTTTTATCCCATTATTAATAATAGTTTATTTGGCAGCCCAGTGTAAACTTCGATCCAAGTCGGCGGAAGAAGACGAGGGAAATGTAATTTCGCAATTATTTGCTTGCCATGGCCATAACTCACAGTACTTGTCATCAGGGGGGAACTGGGGCTTCGAAGATGGGGAGAGTGTGGGTGCCTTTTCTTCCCATTCCCCCCTCGGGCTGAGGCTGAGGCTGAGGCTGAGGCTGAGGCTGAGGTTCATGCTCACCAGGCTCCTTTGTGGCCTGTGGATTTTTGCGGCCAGCACGTTTCCAATGCCTGAACTTTGACACACATTCACCCCCGCCATTGCCATTGCCATCGCCATCGCCCATTTAATTGATAATCGCAGGCTGAGAGAGAGAAATATGCTCCACGTTCGAGCCTTCGGGGCGTTTGCCGTGAAAGTTTGTGGGATGCAGATAGGGCTCCACTAGTTTGAGTACTTTTGAAAGGTTTACTCGGGTTAAACGGCATATGGAAGTGGTCTAACTACCTGCGTTCCCTTCCCTTCTACTCAGACTTTTTTCTGGGTTTTCCCGGGGCTATCTCATGACCCGAACACGATCAGCCAGCGCAGATAAGGATTATAAATCATTTATACAATATTTTCCACATAAACACACACACACACACACACATGGCTATAAATCAAAGCGAAGGAAAAACTGTCATTTGGCGCCAGTCACCACTGAAGAGACATTTTTTGGAAAAGATTCTCACATGTAACCGAAATCGTTTAAATGATTAATGTCAACTCTACGCGTTTATGATAAACAGTCGCAACGCCATTTGCATAATTACGCGGCCTTTTGTTCCTTGTCGTTGGGAAAATCAAACCTGATTATTCGTTGGAAAAGCAAACATTATTAAAAATAATGAATAATGGTTACTGTGAAATATTATACTTCCCGAAAGACGTACATTGATTAGCAAATTATTTTTAAAGGCAAACCACCCTTGAATTTTAATGATGTGATGGTTTTTTAAATATTTTTAGCTTTGATTTTGACTTAAGTTATTGCTTTGGTAAGATCTGATATAATCGATATAGAACAATTTTTTAGAAGCCACATTAATCTATTGAAAACCCCATAAGAAAGTTGGCTTTCCTTATGTATCACCGATACTTGCACCGGAACACGTAAGGCTGCTGCACCTGACCATAAATCACGGCTTTTCGTCGAAGCCCTTATCAGCTAGCAGCTGGCCTACATGAGGTCGTGCGATAAGGAAAACGCGCTCACAAAACGCAATCTTTGACCCGAAATCGGTGGATTACTCTCCTAAGAATTGCTTCATTACCCCACGGATTCCTTCCAACACTTCCAGGGAACTTTTTGCCATATAAAACAGTGGGAGAAGGAGAGGAATGGGAAAAGGTGCTGGGCTGACTGCCTTTTTAATTGATTGCTCTCTGCCTGGGCCGATGTCTCGCATTATTATCACAACAGGGCAATCTGGCTGTGCAGCAACAAACAAAACACGATAAATAACAGCTCGCTGCGGGGAGTGCAGAGAGGGAATGCCTATTCTGGAGACCCTTTCTAGGGACCCGGTCTCGAGGCAGTACGTGCCCTGCCTTGCCTTGCCTGCCGGTCGAGGGTTTTGGCCATAAAGGCCATAATGAACCCTTTCTCTCCGCACCTTGTCCGCCCGACTGCCCAGCTCAGCCAAAGGCGCGATAAACATCGGGCATCGTTAGTCTTTCACTCCGTCTTCGAAGCAGCTTCACTTGCAAGTCCAGCTCAGCAGCTCTCCAACTCGAACTCCAACTCCAGCTGCATCTCCATCTCCATCTCCATGTTCATCTCCATCTGCGTTCTTGTTTTGACTGCCCGTTTTGCTCCGTCAGTTGATCTTTGTTTGCTCCGTGTTCTTAACGAGCTTGTACTTGGGCTATCGATTAAGCGATTCCCATCTGAGTCCCTGGACCCAGTGATTTTCACTTAGCCAGGAAGCACGTTATTAAGTGTTTTATAACTGGCCCAGAAAAGCCCTTCAAATTAATTATTTAAGAGGTACTGAATGATAACGAAAATGTGGAATTTTTATACAAAAAAAAAAAAGATACAGACTACTGTTTAATTGTTTTTAATTGACAGAACTTTTAACCCTATTTGTCCTGAATTCCTAACAAATTCTTTCACACCAAAGATCACCTCTTTAATTTTATAATTTTAAAATTAAATAACATTGTTTACATTTTCAAAATGCTTTTTCTATATGAGATTAAATCCTCCTTAAACCCTGATACTTTACAAATATCATAATTAATCATACTAGAAAGTATCTCGGAGTCTTAATAACCACAGTGGCTGCTCGTTAGTTGGGCTTACAAATTGCCGACAGGATGGCAAGATAAAACTGTCTGCTGCCTGCGGCTTAGTCAGCTGTCAGCACTTGATAGTTAGGCCACCAAAACGAGATCAAGCCACACCCAGTTGCAGTCGCAGTCGCAGTCGCAGGCTCTGTTCCAGATCCACAGCCAGATACTCCTCCAGAAGCGAAACCAACATATGTGTCGTCAAGCCCTTTCGTCGCTGGCATTATTGTGACAGTTCATTTGTCACATCTCTTGATTTGACTGAATGGAAACGGAGAAGCAGGGTAGGATCTACACCGAACCCTCGGCAGATGTGTGAAAAATCAACAGTCAGCATTGCCCATTCTACTGGCACTTGAGGCCGGAAAAGAGGCGTGACCCATGATCACAAAGGAGATCTTAATTGCGGGTTAAGACCAATTGAGGGCTCTATAACAGAGAGGGGAGAAAACAACTTGAAGCTTTATGTTAAGGAAATAAATGTAATTTTTGTAAATTCCATATTGTTAAAGCTCTAAAGTTAGAAAACGGGGCTAAAGACGTCCTAAAAACCAACAGAAAACCAAAAATCCATACATATTTATGCCTTCAATCCCCATTCCGGACCACAGCTCATAAGCATTCTAATCAGCCAGGGACGGTTTCGAAGAGAGTCGCCTTTAAATGGGAATTTATTGCCCCCATCGAATGGCTCTGCCCCGCGCACACCCATCGCCGATCCGATGACCCCGTCGGAATCCACAGCGGTCTTGTTAGCAAAATCACCTGCAGTGCAGACGGCCAGCGGGCCGGAGAAATTAATAATTCAGGCTGGAGCCGTCGATGGCTTTTTTTCTCTGTTCAGAGGAACAGAGCTGGATACTGGATATTGGATTCTGGGTTCGGGATTTTTGGCTACCTGCAGAGCAATACGTCCAGCGGTTGGTGAATGATGCATTCTGCTGACTTGGGGCTTTTTGGCTCTCTGAATTATGGAGGCGGCTCTTGTCAAATTTAAAGTAATTGACGGTTGTGAGTAGAAACTTAAAACATTGTGTGTAAAGCGAGTAGCAAAAAAAAAAGCGCTGTTTAAGGTCCAAATAAGCCCTGGTGAGCGAATTTAAAAGGGAGTGGCACAAGCGATTGGAAGCAGGTTGAATTTTGATTGAAATTCAGGATGCGTTTGGCTCTACACTTTTTAAAAAACAAATAAGAAAGGGTTTGTTGAGTGGGAGAATTTAATTAATTAATAAGCAGGCAGGATTTCCTGATTAAAGTTTTTATACAATCCCAATGAACATCTTTAAAAATAACACAAATTCTTTAGCAATATTTAAAGGAACATAATCTCTGTGTTGTTTTTTAAGGACTCTCTTAAAATTCTAGCTCTTTTAGGTCTTTTAGACTTAATTGAAACATCAATTTAAACTTAGATCCCAGTGGGTTTATCTTTTCAATACCATTCTAAAGTGTTTGCCGTAAAAGAGCATTGTTAACATTTAAAATCAAAGGAAACTAGTTCGTTTTACGACCCACAAATGGACGCAACATTTGACTTTGATTCTGGTCCCTCGGCGGGGCATGGAAAATTATGTAAATCTGTGCAGGGCCAGACAATGAAAACTGTAAACATGTCGCATAAATTTAATTAATTACGATTTCTTTATCCAATCGACCCAGTTCGGACCTGGGGACCTCGGGATAAGCGTTTTATGGCCGCACAGCAGCCGCCTACAGATCATCGAAGATTAGGAACTGGGAGTCCGGGGAAGGGGGCCAGGCCAGGCCATAGGCCCCAGAGCCGAAATCACTTGATCACACTGCCCGAATTGTTGGCATCCAATCAAAATGCCTTTCGATTGGCTTTTCACAGCCATCCGGGTCCATTTCTTATTCAAATTTGATTTAGTTTTCCATTCCATTCCAGTTCGGGGTACGAGTTGGAGTTCGAGTTCGATTGGGGAATGACCGCCTTTGGCAGCTCATTAAGAAAGTTGTTCCGCATTCATTTTTTATCGCCGTTGTTTATCGTGCCGCTTGATTATCTCCCTGCATTTTTATTGGGAGCTTTCCTCTCTTCATCTTGTCGCGCTTTTTATTGTCAGGCGTTTATTCTGCCTAAATGTTTTGATAAGTTTCCCCGAAAAGTCGGGACGGAGACCGCTTGGGCAGTGGGGAAAATTTATGTGGCATCGTTTGTCATTTGGTTTATGGCTTGTTTAGGTGAGATGAGAAGCGATATGGGGGCTTTATAGTTTCGGGTTACCCCCGACTTATGAAAGATTAGAAGACTCACCGGCTGAAAAGTCTACATTGCACTTCTCAGGGCATCTGAAATCCTTATCTTATCCGAAAAACATCGCTTTCTATTTTCCATGTCACCTGTTGAGTTACTGCATAATTTATTAATTTTTTTTCAGGCTATCGAGGCTTTAATCTGAAAATTTATTAATTAATTATACAATTATTTATGAAACCACAAATAATAACCACACTATGCAGTCGAATAAAATATCTAAAAGCCACTCAATCACTTATACAATTACAAAGATTTGTAAATATAGAAATAAATCCACAATAATTAATTTTTTCCCTTTGAAAATATAAGTTTTCATTGAGCCTATAAATAATTCATTGAACTTAAATTTTATTACACTTTATAATGCATTATTATATTTTAAAGACCTGCATTTTATTTATTTTTAACATTTTAAGTATGTAACATTTATATTGATGTCTATCCCCAACCAAAAGAAAAGTCGTAAAGTTGGCTTGTCCATACATTGTCTGGTAAATTGTAAATCTTGTCTGGGCTTAAACGTGTCATCGGTTCTTGGCCGGACAATCTCATCATATAATCATCGGGCATATATAAACTATAATTTTTTTACGAGCAACTTCCACAACTATCCGATGCGGGACATAGTTTCAACATTAAGGCATCGTAAAACCGTCATGATAATTGAAGGGAGAAATAATTCTCCTCCCTCGCTTCTTTATTTTCCCGTCTTTTTTTTATGAACGAATTACGAAAATTTCATTAAAAACGAATCGAAGGGCGGAAAGCAAGCGCAGACAGAGGCTAAAGAAAAATATTTTATTAACACTTCGTTCCACTGAAGATCAATATTATTTTTAACGTGAAACTTGCGGAGCGCCGGAGCTTCCTTCCATTTTCCCCAGAAGGGTTGGGGTGGGGGAGGCGAAATAAAATGTGAAAATGGGGGCATTGGCATGGGATTTTCATATTGGGAAGCTGGAATTTTTCATCGGCAGCAACAGCAAGACGGAAACTCATTTCGATCGAGGTCTTTGCAGCGCGCACTTTAATTGTACCATAAATACGTCAGCGACATGAAGTCGAAGAACTATTCTTAATTTGTTTGTTTTAATTTATATTTGTTGAAGTTTTTATTTATTTCCTTAGCTGTTTTTTGTGGGCGAGCGAATACTAAGAAGCGATGCGGAGAGTGAGCAGTTTATAAACACATGAATCACTCGGCGAGCGGAAACTTTTTTGGGGCCAGAGATTTTTTACTGTTCGTTTCCCCTCGAGAATCCTTCGGTGCCTGGGATGGCCAGTCATTAGCCGGGAAATTGCACGAGGCGCCCCTGTCGGTGATGTGCGCCATTTCTCAGGAACCTCCGGAGCTCCGGCCTCTCGAGCAAAGAGTCTCCACCACCTCAGACTCCGCCTAGGTAATTACCGGTCATTAATAATATGCAGATGTGCCTCCACATCTCCTCCCAGTTCTCTTCCCTTTCCACTTCCATCGACTCGCATTTCACTCGTGCAATTTCTGTAAAATTTCGGTTACGTTCTGTTTATGGTTTTATGGGCCACACATTTTCAAAAACATAAGCACCCAAGTAGGAATTCATTTTCAAGTGGCCGTTAAAAAAGGCGAACGCCTTGGCGAGCATGCGGCTTCCTTGAGTTTTCCTAATTTCCATTTCTTGACCCCACGGGACGGGACGCTACAAAACACGAATTTTATGATGGGAAAAATGAGAGTCTTTCGTTTGTATGTTAAGTGGGCGACAGGAAGGAGGATCCGGATTCCAAGAGGTATGGGGAAATTGTTTTGCAACATCTGGGCCTAAGGAATGTCGAAGGATGTGAACGGAATAATGGAATGAGGGATTTTTAAATTCTTTTTAAGATATTTTAAAATTGTATTCTCTTAAGCTTAAATTAAATTGGGTTTAAAATGAAGTAGAGTAATATATCATAAAAGGGTTTAACTATATGTAACTTCGACACATCAGCCTCATATTTATTAATTGTAAAAACTAAGAAGATTTATAATGAAGTATAATATTTGTTTCAACATTTTCATTTTATGATAATAAATAATTAATAAATAAAATCTCTTAAGCTGTGGCATAAGCTTAACAATATTCACCATTTACAATGACAATTTTTTGCATCTGCTGTCCAGCAGCTATGGAAATCTCGTATCTGGCTCGCCTAATGAATTGTCTCGAATAATGAAATAAAATTTTATTATATCTCGTTGCCACAGCTGTTGCATGTTGCGTTGCAACTAATGAATAAGTGTAAATTCTAATGGAAACAGCGGGTGGAGCAAAGCTGGAACTGAAACTCCACCATAAGAGCATCAAGTGCTGTAAAAGAATGCAAACTATGGCGAAAATTCAATTAAAAATGTAAAACAACTCAAAAGCGCGAAACAAGAGTTGGAAGGAGGATGCAGGACAGGCAGTGGAGGCAGTGGAGGCAGCTGATGAAGCGCACGAGAAGCGACAATGCAAACGAAGCCACTACATGGAATTAGAGGGGAAATGGGTTCCTGGCTAAATGGAACTATCGGAGCTACACTGCCTGAATAATATTTTGTTAAAAGATTTGCTCAAATGCCTTTTGATTTGATTTTTGGAATTAAAAACCTACACTGCTATAACTTATTACCTTATTAAAATAGTTAATAAATTAACTATCTAATTTTTTTTATTTTTTGGGAAATAAAATTTATATAGTAATTTTCCCAGTGCATGTACCGGGCACAGTTGGCTTTGATTGCTCAATATGCGTGTCTGGTGGGACGGTTGGTTTATTGTATCGCGGCTTTAGTGCGAATAGAGAGTGGTTAGCCTCTCTGCCGTCATCCAAGCTCCTGGCCCAGATAATGCCCAATGGAATGGCTGGTCCGGGCCCGTAAAATTGACAAAGAACTTAGTTAAAACGAACGTCATACTCGTAACATCTGTGGGCTGCAGTGGCGGGATTGGGAGACCGAGGCCAGGGCATTGTTGTGCCCACAACCCACGAAGGATTACGGTTTGACTAGCGACTAAAAATAGCGTATACGCCGTGGAGTGCACGCAGGTAAGGTCTGTAAATGACACATAAATTTAATCCTTATTTAAGTAGTCTAATTAAACGCAAACCAAATGGGTTAATTAAGCATTAAAGGGATTGCAACAACTGAGTAATAAGAAACTCTACTAAAGAAATGCATTTCCATAGATTGAAATCGGGAATTTTTGTGATTATAATTTTTAAGAAAAATGTAGCTGGTCCCTGAGAGACACTTTTTTTGTCGCTGTCTTTTGTAAACATCCCCAGAATCCAAGTCAACCCAGCTGGACAAACAGAATCTCCCCCCAAAGCTCTTTTTTTTCTTTTCTAATATTTTTCCTCAAGTCAATTAAAGTTCAGGCAGTGGAGAAGGAGAAATCCTTTCGCATCCAACGCCGACAAATCGCAGTTCTGCGACCCAGGACTATCATTTATATTGAGGCTAAGCAGGAATAACTCTCTTCCACCCTCGGCAGAGATTTATTTGCCGAGATTTTGGGGGAAAGAGTTGTGGCCCCAGCCGCGCGATTATCCAGTGCATTGAACGCGGCCAGACATTAATTACCAGCAGCTGTTGGAGACTCCACTGCCCCTCAGTGGGAATCCCTCGTGGGGTCTCTGGGTGAGAAATCCCAACCGCATTTTTGCCTATTTATGAAAAATTATTCCCCAGGCCGTGAAAAGTAAAATTAAGCATTTTTCACGGCGTCAGAGAAAGGAATTTCCATGTCATCTTCTCTTTTTCCCCCCCCCTCGACAGAGATGAATTCCCGGGTTATTGCGTAGGTGTTGCCCTCCTCGGATTTCCACAGACATTGTGGTTGGGTTTCAGTTTTTAGTTGCTCCATCCGCTTGATTATATTTATACAAATATCCATGTGTCCCCTCTTGGTAGTTTTTTTTTTTTTTTGTCGAACTCTGCCACTGCCACCCCTTCTGTGAGTGAGTGCACGGCTTTTATGGGGCTAAAGACATTAAAACTGTCATAGCATTGGGCACTTAATTTGATATTCGAGTGCGGGATAATTGGAACAGACTCCGTCGTGTCGCATGTGGATGTCCGGGCTCTGGCGTCCGGAATTTGGGGCGTGGAAACGGGATCCGCTGTTTTTGTAGCAAACGTGAAAATCATTTCTGACAAATACTTGGCGGGTTCATGGGTGGCCCACACACACACATACACACACACACACACACGCAGCAGGCTCAGAGCGAGGGGAGTCAGCGTGGGAGCTCGGGCGGTGGAAGTTGCTCTATTTCGGTCTCGCCTTGTCGGGAATTGAGTAAACATTAGCCGGGAAATGGGGAGGGGCACAAATTGCAGATCTCTGGGAAGGATAAATCTAAAAGCCACTATTTTAAATTAATTTTTGTACTTTAAACCAAAAGTTGAGAGCTTGAACCTATCAGTATTTAGCATACAATGACATTTTTTCATTATTTTTATATATTTATTCTTATTATCAGATTATAATAGATTATATATTTTATGGAGTTCAAGTTAGGATTTATTTCTGAGAGAGATTCCTATCAGGGGTTCATGATTGCCAAAAAATTACAATTCATAACCCATAGTCACCCCATAAGCAGGCTCCATACTCCATCTTGAGCCATCGCTGGCACGTTTGTATCGCACCAATCTGTGGCATAAATCAGAATCCCAGTCATCGCTGGCCATTCGCCTGCGGGGAACTTTCCCACGCCTTGGCCCAGACATATGATGATGGCCCAAAGAGAGGCAAAGGGTGCTTCCCCGAGGATGTCACTGGCCATAAAGCATATGCGTTGCCCGCGATGGGTGGGTGCACATGAAAAGCTCTCTCCCGCAATATAATAAACAATTTCCTGATAAATAACCGAGAGCTGGGATCAAGTCCACGATTTGGCAGTGGCTCTGCAACCCATTGGCATGCCACGAGTGGCAGAGGCGACGGCGGACCATGAAATTTATGGCAAACTCGAATTTATGCATTTTAAAATGTAAGCAAAGAACAGAGACGTACGTGTCTAATGTGCGAATGGTGGAGAGCCCTAATGAGGGCTGCCCGCCTGCCCTCGCCGGGGCTGCAATGTTGCGCAAATAACTCAAGTTGCAACTAATTACGACGCATTTCGTACTTAACAACTGTGGCAATAAATTTCCAGCGTGGCCCATGACACGACTGACGTCAACGGCGGCGACTGCCGGTCGCCGATTTCCCCCATGGCAGCCAGATTTCAGTACAGATTTTTCCCTCCTTAACGCGCCTCGTCATCATATTCGGAAGCAATACATCATTCGAGTCCAGAGCAGAGAGTCGCGAAAAGAGCACGCAAAAAGATTAAGAAACATTGCAACAATAACAAAAATATATTTAAAATATTCAGAGGGATATTTGTGTTTTAACAGAGCTTTTGAAACCATGCGAGCGATAGAATTAATTTTAAATATACGTATTTATTTCTTATTTATTAATTAACAATTTCTTAAAGTGTACTCTGAGAAGGCAGAGGCCATGTCCGCGGCATGTGTCACGATGGCAACCGAGTCACTTGCCGCAAATTGGTTTGCATTTCACGAGAGGCAGGGGAAAGGGCCACTCATGCCGCCCATCTCGTTAGTTGAGCTGCATACGCAAATTGTGTTCAGCATGGGTTAAGTTGGGGCTGGGAAGTGGGGTGTTAAATTGGAGAATGCGTCAGGTAGCCAGTAACTCGCAAATTAGCTTGACACTGACGAAGACACCAATCCAAAGCCAAAGGAGTGGTCTGGTCAGAATGGTTATTAACCAGATTGGCTTCTAAAGTGAAACCTATAATACCATAGAGCAAATATAGAGGAATTTAGATGCAATATTAAGACACAAATGTATTTAAAATCAATATAAAAGCCAAGTGGTTCTGTGAAAATGGTATTAAATATTTAACTTAGGTTTAATAACATTTCTGAGAGTATTTTGAGTATTGAGAAAGATTAGAAATGTAAAATTAATTTAAATTATGGTTTATTGACCCCTCCCAAGTTTTGGCCTCTCATTAATCTCTATTTATCTAGACGTAAGCTCTTTTAGACCGCAACAACTGCAGTAAATCCACCCAACCACCTATATATTGAGGATAACAATGAAAGGACACACAAATTCGCGACAAATTTGATAATGAGTTGTATATATTCGCAATTAATTGCAAGTCAAACATCGCGCACCAACTGCCGGTCACGCACCACTAGAGCTCAAAAAAGAGGAGATCCCCGCCGAACTGTTGGGGCTGCATACAAATCGGTGCCACGCCCACCTATCGCCTAATCAGCAAACACATGTGCGCTCCATAATTACATCGCAGCAGCAGCAGATACGTGACGCCCGCCCGGCCACTGAAACCCGAAATTAAGAGCAATGCAACGGCAGTGGCAACGTGGTGGGTGCAACATCGGGGGCAACAGCAACACTACTGAATCGTGGCCTCTGCTCTGCCAGCCAATATCTCGTGCATTATTTCCCTAGAAATAAGCTACGAGCCATGGAACACTATGGTCTAGTTCACCGACTTTCTGGGTCAAAATTAGTGACTTAAAAGTCTCAACTTGCTATGACGATAACCAATCGAAAATTTTTATTATTATTATTATTAAAATTAAGTACAAAATTCATTTATTTGGCCAATACGAAAATAGTTTTTTAGCTACAAAATTGATTGGCTTAGGCCATAGTGCGGCAGAGCAAAAGGTGTCGCATAGTTGAATCAGTTGCGTTTTGCAAGGGGATTAGATATGAGCAGATTCTCACAGGGCAGTCACCCAAATTGGGTTACAGTGACTTCTCCCAGTGATTAGGGGGGAATTTGGAAAAAGCTAAACAGCTGAATTAGTTTAATTTCACATTATTTATGCAATTAATTAAAGCGATTATGAAATGTTATAGTTACATATGTGCAATGTAGCTCATAAATCTCTGAAAGCATATTTTTCACATTATTACTAAGCCTTATTATAAATTATTTAGCTTGAAAATCCAATTAAATCTGTAACGAATAAATTCATAGAAATTGCTATCTAATAAATGTAATGGACATGCGACAGGCATAAATCTATTACATTAAAATATTTCAATTATGAAACAGCTAGTTAATTATTAATTTATTGCTTATATACGTTAATATTTTAGAAGATGACTAACAAGATAAAATAAAGTAAGCATTTAAGTATTTCCTTCTTATTAAAGCAGTTTCGTAGAACCTTTATTATAGTTTCCTTATATTTTCTCCATTTCCTAAGATTTATAGGTGCAATTACTGTTGTTAGCTTTTGAAATATCCTTATTTGCATTATTATAACTTACGCATAATTTCCATCAATGTTTTCGCTTTTCCCCTAATCACTCTTACTTATAATTCAGCAGAACCCTCGAGTTTTATTTGCAGTACCCCAGTTGGTAGCCCTTTCAGTCAGTGTTTGTGGCACCACAGTCGCCGTCGTTCCAATCACTTCCTCACTAATCACTTTGATTGCCAAATCACCGTATTCCCCGGCAACCCCGAACCTGCTCCTATATTCCACCCTTCCTGCCGCCGCCTTCATTATTGCACTCATCACGTGCGAGCTGCAAGAACAACAGTCGCCGCCGCGGCAGCCGAGCGGCGGAGACAACAGAGCCAGCAATTGTAACAACAACCGCACAATCAGTCGCCCCACTCCACCGCCCACACCCACCCCTTCCCATGCGTTTTTCCCTTGATTTCCCCCGGCCCCGCCTCCGCTGCGGACTGCGTAAAATCAGTTGCTGGTTTTCGCTGGCTATTGAAGTTTTATTGGGCAGCGACGCCGATGAACAGCTGCAGTCAAGCTAATAGCATTGAAAAAAAGACTCAAGCAAACGGAATTTGTTGAGTAACTTTAGAAATTTAAATAAGTATTTTATTAAGATTTATTATATTTTATAAGAATACTTGAGAATCAGCTTTCATTCAGCTTAATGCATTTCAAAACTAATTTAACGTGTAGGAATCGAACCTCATCCTTTTCTATTATATTTTCTTTAGAGACATTTGCAAAGATTTAAGATAGGAAGTTATTTCAAGATTGTTTACTAAATAATTAAATTTTTAAACAAATCAACGACTTCATAGTACTATTATTTTGATTGCATCTGTAACTTCTGTATGTTGGTGCTGTGCTATTGATGTTGCTGTTGCATTGGTTGCTGCTGTTGTCATCGGCGGCGTCGTCGTTTCCGTTTGACATTTTGTTAACAATTTCGACCACAATGCGTTTTCATGGCAGTCGTACCCGAAAAAGGCTGGGTGGAGACTGACGGGGGAAGGCATGCGTGTGAATGGTGAATGAATGCATGAATGAGTGCAGTGAGTGGATCGCAGAGGTTGGGGTTGTGCGGCAAGGGGTTTTTTTGGCGTTAAATCAGACGACAAATGTCACGAAGCTAATGAATTGAAACGTGCCAACGATTTGGAGTCCATAATCAAAGCAGAGAGAAATATAAGAAAGGTATTTGTGTTGTATGAATTCCAGCCAAAATTTGATTTTATTTAAAGAAATTCCCTTTACTCTATTTCCCGAATTTTAAAGTATTCATAACCTCTGGCATATTTTTGTTTCGCAGTGCGTTTATTAAAATTCATAAATTGCTTACAGAATACAGAATGTGAAATGTTACGAAGGAAATGTACGTGAAGGAATTTAAGTCCTTCGTCGCAATTCAAGTTCTTGATCCACCTCAAAGACAGTGTGCTCCACGACGTACACCCTCTTGGATCGCTTGGCAGCAATGGCGTCCATAGTCTCATTGAACTCCAGCATAGCCTGGCTAAACTCTGTGTCGCTCTCTACCATCCTTACGAAAGCATTGGCCTCCTCTTCCTGTAGTTCCAACTCCGTCATTTCCTTTTTGGGGGCTGGCGCTTTTTGTTTTTTCTTTGTATCGACCTTTTCGGCAGGCAGGACCTCCTCCTCTACAACAGTGCTAACGCGCCTTTTCAGCTTCATTTCCTCCTCTTTAGCCTCCAGTAGCTTGCATCTAGAGATCTCTCGCTCGAACATCTGAGGAACAAAATAAAAGATTCAAGGGAACTGATCAGAAAACTAACTTAACTCAGTAAAGGATACATCCCCACTTACCGCCATCATAAGCGACTTCTCCTTGATCGTGGCACCTCGCATGCCTTCTTCTAGTCGCAGAATCATGCAATCTCCGCTCTTGAGACACACGGTGAGCATATGTCCATCTGGCCGAAAGACCAAATTGGTGATGGCGAACGGAAACTTGACGGTCAGACACGGCTTTTGGTGGCTCATCAGAAGATCCCAGAAATACAAATTGCCAGCTTCGTCGCCGGTGACGAAGAGTGAGCAGCGACCAGTGCTCCAGGCACCGCTGAGCAACTGATGCTTGCTGCGGAAGTAGAAGGTGCTCGGGCAGTTCTTCACCTCCTCCGACCAGATCCGGGCACGCCAGTCGCCGATGAGCAGGAAATTCTTCACGAAGAACGGATTGCGCATGATGCTGCGGATGGGTCCGGCGAACATCCGATATGCGGCTGTGATTGTATCCATGGCCGTGAGGCCCTTTCGGTTGCCCACGAACACGTAGCCCATGTCGGTGCAAATAATGTAGCGAACGGGAATTGTATACTCGAACTCCATGATCATCACCCCGTGCGCATTCTGACGGTTCTGCACCGCTTCGGGATACGGTTCGGTCAGCACCTCGTTCACCGGCATCATCATGTCACGAGAGTCCCAGTACTTCACAGAACCGTCCAGCGAGCCCGAATAGAACTCGGTGTTCGACTTGTTGTGCACCCAAACCATGGCGGTTGTCTCTTCGCGATGGGAGGCCTCCAGCGGGCAGACCTTTTTCGGTGCTCCCATATCGGTGGTCTCCCAGTAGCACACCTGACCGTTGTTAAGGCCACCCACCATGAAGCTCTCGTTCTTCATGCATACCTTGGCGATCTGTATCAACTTATTGGCGTGATAGTGGGCCACCGGCCGTGTGGGGTCGTCCATGTCCCACACATAGAAGGAATTGGAATTGTCGCTGCCAAAGTCTGGCATCATGTTTTGCAGCTCGTTGCCCTTCGTATTGAAATACGATAATACGAACTGGTTTGGGTCCGTGTTCAACCACTCGCACATGGTCAGCCGGCGCTGTGGTAGCCACAGGTCATGGAAGACATTAATGCCTCTGGCGTCTAAATGAACTTTGATCCCGTGACCGAGGTCCTCTGGCAAGTCCACGAAATAATCCTCATAGATGTTAATCGAGTTGTTCTGGCTGCTGACCTCCATCACATCGCGAATTAGTTGGTTTACTTCGATGCCCCACGAGTCGTCCCGCTCGACTTTCTTGCGGTAGCGCTGCGTGGACTCCTCGTCCGCAACGTTTACCTCCTTGATGTTCCAGCCGCCCTCGTAGTGGTTTAGGCCATGTGAGTCCAAGGTCACATTGTGGGTAATAATCGTGCTCGAAGCCATTTGATCGGATAGCTGTGTGCCCTCGTTGATGGGGTTGCGCAGGATGTACTTCAGGCGCATGCGTCCGCTCGGCTGAATGCTGAGGATCATCTCGTTGCGGTCGGTGAAGAGACACTGGCGTCCGAAGCGGCGGCGCTCCCGCACCACGGTTAATGAGTTGCCTAAGGTACCCATGGCTTTAAGGGATTTTTTTTTGTAGAGTTTTTTAGAATATATATATGATAGCTTGTATGTTACACAATAATTATGAAATATCTAGAAGCTGAGCACAGATATTTCTGATCAATTTAACGCAGTAGATGTGGAAACCAAAAAACGGAACAAGACAACCAACTTGACACTAGAATGCAAACTCTATTTCTTATAAATATTTATAAAGTAAATGTAGAAGCTTATAAAATAATAGATTTACCGCAGGATAAATATATTTGCTATGAAGCCATGGGGGATTTGTTAAAATAATAATAATAATCTCAACGGTTTACTGTTCTGATCTAAGAAATCAAATCGTATCCTTGGTGGCTTGCAATCGGATCCTGGGGCGCCATCAAATCGTGGCAACAACGTTGGGTTTAGCAGCTACCTTAAATGACTTATGTCAGACATATTCCGCCTTGGGGACTTCCAGGCTACCCGAGCTACCCGCTCATTGCCAGCTGGCTGAGCAAGGACAAGGCCACGCACTCACTTGGGCGCCCAGAAGCCACCCACAGACCAGCCCCTCATCAGTGGCAATGTGGCAACATTGTGCAGCTTTTTTCCCCTCTCCGGAGACACTGACATTGCAATTCCGCCTGCCATTCTTTTTCAAGCACTTTCCTTCGAAGGGACTGCAGAGGGGAACGTACGTATTTCTCTTCCGGACCCGGACCCGGACCCAGACTAGAACCCGGGCCTGGGGCCCACTTGTAACCGTCGTTGTCGTTGTCGTCCTCGTCCTCGTTGCACGGCTGGCCGCCCATTGTCACTGCAACTTTTGTTGCAAGGCGCAGCGCTTTAATCTTAAACACGCCAGCGGAACGGAACACTCGAGCGTTGTCAAGTGGGGCTGCCCTGACTGCTTGGCTGCTTGACTGTGTGAATGCCAGCTGCCAGGACCCGGGACCTAGAAGTCAAGATCCTGACGAGCAGTGATGCCAGTTGCCAGTTTCATTTGCACAAATGACTGACAGAAACTTAAAAGAAACTTGCCAAAAAAATATAAAAAATAAAATAAAGTATATAAAGTTGTGGTATTATTATTTTAAATTCACTAAATTTTCCCTCAAATTATTTATTAATATAATTCCCCTGTTAATAGCAAAAATCCAAATGAACATCTCTTACTGCTCTCCTCCAACGCAGCCTCGGCAGTTGTCCTCGGCGCACGCAAAGTAGACAGTTGACTTGCAACCAGCTCTTGGCTTTGCCCCTCCTTATGTAGCCCCTCTCGGCCCCCTCTGCCCCTTTTTGGTCTCCTCCCAAGAGTGGGAGTAGCTTAAAGCGCTGCCTGATTTCCATTTCATGCCACGCCCGCGCGCAAAAGCAGCTTAGGCATCCAAGTCGAATCCCCAAATCCTTTTTGCCATCCTCAAGTGTTTATCTATATCGCTTACTGGATCCGAATTTCCCCCCATGGCGGTTCCAAAGGGTTTTTGTTATTTAATGCCAAACATTTCAAGGGATTTCTTAAAGAAATTGGTTAAGTGCTCATACGGTTAGTAGCTCAATTGATCCAGTTACCATGAAGTGATTATTAAGTTGGTAGCTTCAGGCAAATGGTTTCTGAAATTGAAGATTGAGAATTATGCAAAATTATTTTGATTTCCCTTTAATAAAGCTTGATAATTTATATAAAACTCTTTTGATGAAAGATTTCCTTTCTGTTTTTAAAAATCCTACAATATAAACTTGTTTTCCAAAGTCCAATAGACCACAAAGGGTATTCTGAACCTCGGATCCTAAGCACGACCCTCCTCCAATTTGTTTTGCCCTTTTTTGGCATGTGCGCATTTAATTGAAATTTCCAAAGTCTCCCATTTTCGGGGGCGATGGCGGCCACGCCCCTTTTTTCTAGCTATGTTACGCACTCGCTTTCTTCTTGGGCAAATTTTAATTAAAATGTTCGTAAAGCATTCACGTTTCCCGGCATTTTTTCCGATTGCTTCGTCGCCGCCAGTTTAAAGTGTGAAGTTCCGAGACAATTTTCCGGCTACCACTGGGTTTCCCATCCGCCGACGCCATTGCGGAGCTCTCCACCCCCTTCCGGGTGGGTGAAATATTTAACATGCAAATGAGTTTGGCTGTGCATAAAGTTTCGCTTTAAATGTGTTTATTTTAGTTGCCACGCCCACACCGCCTCCGCCGCCGCCGTTCGCCGTTCGAGCGGCTCCAACGCATCGCTCGTTAAAAAGAGTTACAAAGTTGGTGAATATTTTAACACTTCTTCGCTGCGTTTTAACATTTATTTAGTCCGGGCCAGGATTGCCCTCTGCCTACCCCCTTGGTTGTCCTGGCCTATTGCCGGCTTTTAATGAGTTTTTCAATTTCAATGAGTTCGGTTCCGGTCCCTTTTCTGTCACTTCATTAGGTTACTCTCCGCAAACACCTTTGACTCGGACTCGGACTCGGATCCCGGCACTTCAGTCAGTGGAAAGCCAAAAATAAACAGGCATTTGCCAGGATAAAGGATACCCGATACTCTTGTACTTATTGCATAACCTTTAACCTGAAGTGTTGATTTAGAAAAAGGCTTCGCTTTATTTGATTTAATTTTGGGTTTATTTTTGGGAGCTGAAGGTTACAGAAATATTTTCATAATATAAATTCTGTAGCGAAGTCTCAAGCTTTAAAGGGAACTTAAAGTTACTTTTCAAGTATTCTCTCCACAACTTTACCTGCCACTTGGCTTGTGTTTACTTAGCCTTTAGATGGCGCCTCACCAAAACATTCGACCCACTCCATCAGGAGCATCTGGAGTTGAAAACTTTTTGCATTAGCAACTGCCACCGATGCCCCAGCTCCACTCGATAAACTCTCTCTCTTTGTCTTTGCTGTGCAGTGCTTGATGCTGCTGCTCTCGGACCTGATTGCAACTGGTGTCTGTGGCATAATTGATTCGCTAACCACCAAAGACCGAAGGCTCTGGAGCCGGAGAGCCCGGCTGTGGGCCGGGCTGTGGCTGGAGTGTTCCTGGCCATGTGTATTTTGCCACTAAACGTTTTGCTGACAAGCAGCCACTTGTCTGCCTTCAGCTCTCCAGCAGCCAGCAGCCAGCAGCTCTCCTCATCGTGTTAGTCAATCAGTGACTTTTCTTTGGCAACAAATTCTCCAAATGAAAATGCAGCATCATTTATCAACATCAAAACGGCAAACGGCAGCACATTGGCCGCATCAAGAGCACTGTAATAAAACTAGGGGCTTACCTGAAATTTTTAAGAAAATTGTAAATAGTTTTTAAACAGAAATCTCCAGAAAAGACCTCAGTTTTATCAAATATTAGATTTTATTTAAGTTTTATTTATCGTTCAAAGGCGAACTAAGTTTAAAAATTAAAATAATATTATTTTCCTGTTAACTACAAATTAATCTCTCAACTATTTAGCACATTTATATATTCCGTGTTCAGTGTAGTTCGACCAAGACGAGCTAGAACTTGGCTGTGGTGGAATGGACTGGAAGCCTTGGTTAATTTTGAAGTGGCAAAAGTTGAACACTCAGCACTGCACTCTCAAAGGAGCAGAAGGGCCTTGGGCCTTGCACCACAACTTGGGCTCAGATGCCACACCTTTTTCGCCGCAAACTTGGACTCATTAGAAGGCGCCGGTGCTCACATCAAGAGATTTGCATGCACTTCATTAGGCGCAGCTCCAGTAGACGCCCACATGGATGTCACATCTCCAACCAGGCTGATCATCCATCCATCCATCCAGTCAGCCAGCCAGCCATGTCTTCTGGCCACGTCAATGACAATCCCGAAATTGCTGCTCCAGCTGCCTGTTTACTCTAAGGCCCCACCCATCCCATCCGTGCCATCCATCTCGGTGGGGCTAAGTCAACACAGACCAAGTGGAAATAAATTACAGACGACTTTGTCATGCTGTCCACTCTGCCAAGTCAGCCTCCTTGGACTTGGACTTGGACTCCTACTCGCACTCCCTCGGCCGAACGTTTTGGCAAAATAATTGCAATTTTTATCTGAGAACGCAATAAACACCAGACAGTCGAGGAGATTGGCTGAACTATCCACTCACTATCGTGGTTATAATACTCATCGTCATTGCCATTGGACAACATCAATGATGCTGTTGCTCCGGGGACTGGGGAAAGTTGTTGACCGGTCGCAGTCTACACGATACTCTGCCATTGGGTTGGATTAGTTTCTGTGCCTCTTTTATTCATATTTAATTTTTAATACATTACTTATTTAATAACTCTAAGCTAAGGCTTTTATTTCGCATACAAGTTAAAAGGATATTCTTTATATAAATTATAGCTTTGCTATTTTTATTTAAAAGAAGATTTTTAATGGCTATAAAATCCAAGAAGTATTTTTATATAATTTCCTAGTCTCCTCATATTTTAGGGTATTTGTAGCTTCTTCACCCGCTTGGCTTGGTGAATTTCTGGTTTCGCATTTGGCAAACTTTCTTGGACAGACGTCTCGGCTCATATGCCTCGGCACTTAATTGGATTTCTGCTAAAATTGCGTTTATTATTGTGGTCACTTTGCCAGAGTCTCCCTCGCTTCACATCTCCCCCTTCCAAAACTGGCTCTTTACGAGGTGTGAAGGGGCCAATCATGTCTCCGAACTCCCAGTTTCCCCACTTACGGCTGAGGAGTATCCAACTCCCCCGATAAGTAGCTGCTGGCCGGGCGGTAATTAAGTTTTTGGAATGCCCGGTCTATGCATAGCTTGTGGTCAGTGCGGTCTGTGGCCACTGTGACTGGCTTAAAGCTACATACCTGAGTTAAAGGGGAAATCGAAGGGATTGGCAATTTGCTAGGCTGTCAGTCCGTCACACTGACAGCCGAAAAATCTCTTGTCAATTGCAGGCCATAAATCACTAGCTGCTGAATGAGCAGATGTAAATGCGAGATCTTTTGGGAGCGGGAAGCACGCGTATGTTTATCCAGGTTGACTTTCTGCCAAGGACCTTTGGGGTGCTCGACGACGACGACGGTAAATGGCGACAATTTGTAAAGCGAGTGGCAGCCTGAATGGAAGCTCTGTAAATACTTGGCTCACATGTAAGGAGCTGGGGAGCTGAGAAAGAAGCTCGCTTTTATTTGCCTGACCCAGTTTGCTTACTTTCCTTTGAGGAGTCGACTAGATTACAGTTTTCCAGCCCGGCTGAATGGCGTTTTGATGGGTTCTAATGCTGCTATCAGGCAACGCGATGCAGTCCACTTAGTGCCAGTTAGGCAGAGTGCACTCCCCACTTTCACTAAGTCTGCTCTGACCCTCCCAGCTCAGCTGGGGCTCTATGCAAATCTCGGTCCTTGAGCCTGGACACTTCCAGTAGCTCCTCAGATGCTCCCCAGGCACTCCACTGGCACTGGCACTGGCTGCTGCCATAATACACTTGATATATACGAGTATTTTTGCATTCCACTCGACGCTGTTTCGTTTTGTGACAAAGTGTCAGGAAGGGTCGCTCGACATTCCGGCCATATCTTGCTGAATTATATTAAAAATTACCGCCTCTGCGCTGGCACTCGTTGTGCCACTCGTTGGGCCCTCAGGATTTATGGCTTTGTGATTATTGCTTCACTTGTCTGGAGATAGAAAAGAATCTGTCTCATAAATCCCACGTCACTTTGGATTGGTTTATCATCCGGTTGGGGAGGGGGGAGGGGGGAGTGCGGCCAGGAGAAGATTTAAGCCTGAGCAACTTCCGGTTGCCCGCTCCCACTGGTTACATATCCGCCTCCGCCACGGGCCGTACATTTATACAATTAAGCACTTAATTGTCTGACAGGCAAATTGCTTTGTCAATATTTTCACCAAGTCACCGACCCGACTCCCATCCATCCATCTATGGGGCGAACCATCCCTATCGCACGCTCTTCTGACAGCCTCAAGTGGCGGACTTCATTACCCAAACCCAAGACCCTGGAATCGGAGGAGCAAAACCATCAAAGAGGCTTTCAAGTTTGACCACAAGTGTTGTTGTTGATGTTACCTAAAAAGCTTCCTTTTTCCTGCCTTTCGGAGGGGTGCCGGCGTCTGACTCGTGTCACTTATAAACTTCACTTTAAGCCGTCAATATTTATAAATATTTACACGCCACGAATGGTGTCAGGATTGGCCAGGGGTCGGGGTGCTGCGGAGTGGCACTTGGTGGTGGGAAGTATCTATGTATCTATATATCTGTGTATCTATGTATCTAGGTGGAGTGTGGCTCTGTCAGGAACAGGACACAATCTTAGAGCGAAGACAGCGGAGAGTCTGGTATCTTTTGGATGAGTTAAGGAGTTTCCTTTTTAAGTATTTTGAGAGTTGTGATAAATATACAAGTAAAGAAAGTTCTAAGTTAAATTCCGAATCAATTTAAAGACGGACTCTTATAACAATAGATCTTCTTAGAGTTATATTTAATCCTTTCCCTTTTCTGATTGAAATATTAAAGGGAAACATTTAATAGATAAATTAAAAACGTCTCCACATATTTTCCTTTCAGTTTTTATGGCTTCTCGGAGATACTTCCTTGTAAAAAAAAAGGGGATCCAACTGGTGGTTGGAAAAGCCTAACCCACATCTGACAATCATTAGGCGTAATAAATTTCTGCTGTCATCCATCTTAAACCCTTTCCGTGAGACTTCCTCGTTGCCCCTACTCCTTTCCTCGGATAACAAAGAAAAAGCGATAAAAGACAAGAGTTCGCTCCTTAAAGGCTCGACTCGGGACCATAAATGTGCAACATAATTCTCGGGGCCCTCAATCGGAATGATATTTTTATGCAAATTGTAATCAAGGAGCAGAGGGCACACAATCAGCATCACACATGGACATATGCCGAGCTCAATTCGGCTCAATAAAAAGCGAACAAATGCCGCTTGGGTAAGTGTAAAATTTACAATTCCAATTCCGCATCCGTTTTCAATTTCCCAACAGTTGTGCGGAGGAGAGTCTTTAAAACGAACAATGGGCTGGAAAATTTTGAAGGCTTAACCAGAGGCCTGGCAACAATGGATCTGTCGGGAATCAGGGAACAATGCCGCAGATGTTTAACACGTATTTTGCTCAACTATTTAAGCTCTTGATTTCGACGCCCAATCAAATGAAATTAATAAATTTTCAATTCAATCGGCTGATTCCAGGGTAGGTCTCAGCTCTCTCAGCCCTCTCAGACCAGACACTCGGATCTCTAATGAAGTCATTAAGGGTTGCTAGTGCCCGGATCCTCCATCTTGGCATGTGTGGTTAACTTTTGGCAAACACAGAGGTCCATAAATGTTGTCGTTCCAGCCGGCAAATGAATAAATTATCAACTATGCGAGGTAGGAAAAGTCCTTCGGCCGCCTCTCTCTTTCGGGTAGTTGACTTCCCCGTGTGAGTGTGCTCTAATTGCAGCTCCTTGTCGTCAGAGCCATTAGAACCCGGCACTAATGGCTCTCATTGAGGGGGTGGTGGGAGCTGTGTGGGTGGCCCTGGGCGGTAGGCTGGCAACTTAAAGTTGGAAGAAGCCGCAGCGACATTAGCGCATAAAAAAGGCATTTGTAAGACATGAAAGGTACTCAGTCAAGCGAGCTTGGGGGGCGGCAGGTGGCATCCTTTGCCCTCTTACCAAGTCCGGTGACACAAAAATAAAAGTCAGAGGCGGAAAAATGCGAATAAAGAATACCCTTTAAAAGAGAAATACGGAAAATCAATTTAAAATTCATTTTACTTTGAATTATTTACTTGATTTCTAATAAATACATTAATTACAATATTATTTTCTTACATTTGTTGTATCCTAGAATTTTTCTTATATTTTTTCCAGCTTTGCTTGACGGCTAAATCCCTGGAAGTCATCATAGCCCTGAACTCTATGGCAACAAAGTCTAAAAAAAGGAAGACAAATCAATGCAGGTGTCACAAATGTCAGACGACAGCTTTGGGATCCATCCCTTGCCTTGGAGGATATTAATGTCGCCAAGTGAATTGATGATGCCGATTGTTGTTGTCCCAGGGCATAAGCCGATTTGCCATCTTATCACAGGCCATGTCGCTCGACGACTTTGTCAGTGAATTCAGTAGCAGCTCCAACTCGCCTGCGATTCCGATTTCAATCTCTGAAGCAAGCTTTCATAATGGGCTTCCCCCCTGCCGATTGACAGGCATAATAAATCATGTGTTATAGTATTAATCAAGGAGCTGGCTCCTGGTTGCTCTTCCGACTGCCTGAGCCGCCCTTTGTTGTTGCGGTAATCGCTTGACATTTATTGCAGTTCTTCGGCTCGACTCCAACTCGACTTTAAAGCGCCTTCAACTTGCTCAGGAGAAGAGTGTGTATTTTAATTGCGCCTATTTTGTCTGCTGCTGCCTTTTGCAGCATTGCAGCCGTTTTGCCAGGCATTGTTTCTCTAATTGCCATTTGTCGCCAGTGTCCCATACAAGTGGCCAAAAGCCTTGTCTCCCCCCCGCCCCCAACCAACTCCGCCGTCTCTATCCAACACACAACTTTTCTGTCTGGCCGTCACATTAAGAACTTGTAAAGTTAAATTAAGTGTTTCGTCTAGTAAGCAGGAAAAAAGCAAATGGCAGCAAAAGCGCCAAGAAACTGCACAACTTTCGAAAGGGATAATTGGAGCGACGGAAAGGTAATTCAGAAAGGAGCCTTCAAATGTCCTTCTTAAGAGCTGGGAAGTATTTATAGTAAGAGTAAATAGTTTTCTTACTTAAAGATTTGATTTTATTACAATACATTAATTTATTAAATCAATAAATAAGTTGTTAAAGATTTTACATTAATTCTTCGAGTTACTTGTAACTAAAATTCGAAACAACCCACGACAATTTCGTGACATTGTTTCTCCTATTTAATTCGCAGACAATTAATTGTAATGCAATTAAGGGATTAGCCGAGAATGCCATTAGGCTTTATTGTTGCCATGGACATGATGCCATAGAATGGGTCCTCCGATGAATAAATTTCGAGTAATAGCATTTCCAGCTGCTTTCTCCCAATGATTTCTCTCAAAAGCTCTTAGTTCCGAAATAACTCAAAGATAGAATGCATTTTTCAATTATTTAAATGACAGGCTACAAATCTTAAGTGTTTACACGATTTGCCCGAGAGGCAGCAGCTCCGATGAGCAACTTAATGTGATTGCCGAGCCCCATCAATGGAGTTGGAGGACCACAAAACCAAAGGCCGGAGTACAAAAAACCCTCCGGGGCCAGGACAACTTGTGGGCTGTCCTCACGGTCCATTTAAATAAACCAAATGTTGACTTTGCCCCCGAACTACATAGTTCGATTTCTTTGGCTCCATCGTCTCTTTCTTTTTTTTTTTTATTTCCTTGAAAATAAATGTCCTTGCATTTTATTTTGCTTTCCATTTGATTTGATTTTTAGCCTAGGTCTATCTGTATCTGCGAGTGTCCTGCCGGGAGTCCTGGGACTTCCTCTTCCAGCTGATATCAGCAAAAATCGCAAATCAAATAAAGCAAATTGAATAAGAGACAAGCGCCACGCCTCTTCCGGCGATTGGGCGTTAAGTGGGCGTCCTCGACTGGGCCGGGGCGTGGCCCAGCGGATGCACAGTACAAAATTAGTTGTTAGTTCCATTCGACCATTCGATCGATGTTGTTGTAAATGCGAGGACAGAAATCAAAATGTTCGCATAAAAGAATTATCTGTGCTTAAGTTAGATTATCCCTGGGCCATAGCATCCAATTGGCAATTGAATGGAAAGATGTCGCAGATTCGATTTGCCAACTTTATTTTCCTGCCCATCGGTGGCCCTTCCCTTCCCTTCCCTTCCCTTCCCATCGTTGATTTGAAGTTCGAGTGCCACTTGAAAAGTTTTCCAGCCCCTGTGTATCTCGGTCTCCTTGCCCCTCTCCTTCCATGCATTTACTTTTTATCGAATTTCATTTGATTTTCTTTAGGACTTAGGCACCAACAAAGCCACACACAGAGACACACACATATGTTGGTCGTTTTTCGGGGGACGCTGGAAAGGTTTTAGGGTTAGACAACTGTTATGGCGGCCATAAAGCAGAAGGTGGGGCCGAAGCCCATTAAAGTTGTTCTGGGGTGGAGTTACGAAGCTACTTAATGGGGATGGGACAACGGGAAGCCCATAAATCAAGTGATATATTTGATCTTATTCACATTCCTCTCAACGGGATTGTAGAGTTTCTTAAAAGGATTTAAATGTGAGCAATTGAGGAAACTAGATTTGGTTTTTCTTAAATAAGTCTTCTGAAATTCGTATATTCCCATAGACAAACACATGTTCTTAGCTTAGAGCAATCTCTCGCAATTTACTAATGCTTACATAACAAGTGTGAAACTATATTGAAACTATATTTAGCAAATTTGACCTGCTCCTAGCTTATCGCTCTTGCTCACAAGCTTCCGGAGGACTGAAGAGAGGAGATCGATTTCGTTCATCACAAAGCCCAAAATGCGGTCAATCTCGAAACTGTGGAGGCTGGGAACCAAATCTTAGCAGAGATTTCATTTAGTTTTAATTATTGTTTATATATATTTAAATTATTTAGAAACTCACCACGACGCTTGCAGAGTATGCGATACAGAATCTGAATGCCCTCCATCATGCGTTCCTTGTCCAGGGTGTAGTTCGCCGGGGTATCCTTGCAGGCGCTGAGGCACTTCTCCCACTTGAGGCACATGGCACGCGAATAGACATAGGAACGCTCCAGTCGGGCCAGATCGTTTTTGAGGCCCAGGACGGTCAGGGCCGCTTCGCTGGTTATTTTGACCATGCGCTGCCGCATCTCCTCGATTTCATTAAGCTTCTGGCTCTTCAGTTGATTAATCTCCACCTGAGCAAGCACTGAAAATGTATTAAATATTATATATAATTAATAATTAGTTAACAAAAAAATACAAGGAAGTAGTTCTTTCTTACTCAACGCATCGCAACGGTCTATGCAGTCCTTTGGCGAAACGAATATATCGGACACCTGGACCACTTCCTCGAGAACCTGCTCGTAGGGCTGGAACTCGGCCACCGTTGCCTTGAGGGCATTACGAAATGAGCTCAGCTCGGAGATTGAGGTCTTGAATGTGTCAATCTCCGTGTTGAGCTCCTCGTGATGAACGGTCTCCTCGCGAATGCTTTTATCGGCACTGTGCTTCTTGTCCGCGCAATCCTTGATGAATCCGTTGACCTCGACAAAGCGTTTGCGGAGGCGATCCTGGATCTTCATCATCTTGCGGATGCGCTGCACATTCATTGCCCCCTGCCGCTTGGCATCCCTAAGGAGCTGACTCTGCAGCTGCTTCATGGCGTCATACTCTCGCAAATTGGAAATGTAGAGAATCTCAATGGACTCTCCGGCTGAGTCCCAGTTGGGCGGTTTCCTAGAGCATAGAGCCTAGAGTTGGGGCAATAAAATCTATGTAAACTCTAAACTTACACGAAAAACTGATCCTGCTTCCGGGAGACACGATAGTCATCGATGGCCGTCTCCGGACTGAGGTCCAGATCGCCGATTACATCGGTCTTGAAGGTTGGCTTATGACGTGGCATCTTGGCTCAAAGTGGGAAGTTACTTGTTGAAATATAAATATTGGTATAGATTTTTGGGAATATATAATTCGTAGCGAATGCTGTGTTAACGAGGCTCAGGGGTATACTAAATGTTTCCATGACAATTCTTAGACTTCAAAAGCTGTGCTTGCTTTAATAATTTTTATTTTTGTATGTCTTGCTTTTAATCTGTCTTGAATAGATAATTTTGGTGAAACAAGACCTCTAAATAAATAATATATTTATTAATTGATGTCTTTGGATTAATATTAATATTTCTAATAGAAATTATAATTCTTTGGGAAGACATATATGTTTATAAATTCATAAATTTTGAAAAGGATAACGAATCGTAACGATGGCAAACAAGGAAACTTCGCGTGTCCTCACCTAGCAACCTTTACCAAGGATATTAATCGTGGCCTTGGCAACCATTGTTTTCTTTTATGTCACCCAAATAAAAATCATGTTTCAAGTAGGTCTTGGTTAATTTTATTACAAAATCATAACACATTCCGAAACGACAGACACAAAACACAATCAGCTACACAAACCACAACACAAACCGCCTCACCGCGGTAACCACACAAAAGAAAAAGAACAAAAAAAAAATAATATCAAAAAAAGAAAAAACAAACCTTTACACATACCATTTCCTTACACTAGAAGTTACTATTACCGCAGGCGAAGGGATCCAAGATGCCGCGTGTTAAACCCACCAAAAAGATCGATGTCCTGGGGAATCTGGACCTGCGGCCAGAGGAGGCGGTGGGCGATTACCTCTGCTCAAAGCAGCAGGACAAGTTCTTCGTGTGAGTGATCATAATTGCTTACCTTGTATATTCAATAATTTACTTATTATCCTTTACCTTGTCCTTGCAGAATACCTCCCAATTCTGATTCCCCTGGGGATTCCATTGAGCTCATTTTCGTGAACAATATGCGCGAGCACGATGCTATGATCAAGTTGCAGGAAGAGATGCTGGCCAACGCCAAGAGGCAGTCCAAGGTGAATCACTCCAGGGTGCGGAATATGTACAAGATTCAGGATCGTTTGCGGCGGCGCTTCATCGAGGTGAACAGCTTCATCAAGGACTGCATGGACAAGAAGCGAGCCGCCGAGAATATCACCATTTCAGAAGCGCTCTACCACAAGGAACTGGGCGAAGGCATTGAGAACTTCAAGGACTCGATAGGCGAGCTTAAGGCCTTTCGGGAGGCTCTCAAAGCCACCGTCCATGAGTTCCAGCCATACGAGAAGGTTCTCGACGAGGTGGTCAAGATATCCGACATATTTGTCTCGCCGAAAGACTGCATTGATCGCTGCGATGCATTAAGTAAGTCAGCAAGTCAGCGAGGTTATTATTTACTTTTAATTATAAACTATTGTTGATCCTTTCCTCTGCAGTGCTGGCCCAGGTGGAGATCAGCCAGTTGGAGCAAAAGAAGCTACAAGAGATCGAGGAAATGCGGCAACGTATGGTGCAAATTACGAACGAAGCTGCCCTGACTGTCCTGGGACTCAAAAACGATCTGGCCAGGCTCGAGCGATCGTACAACGAGTCCCGGGTGCAGTGCCTCAAATGGGAGAAGATCCTGGCCAACAGCAAGGACGTCATAGTCAACGGTGCCATGGACAAGGACCGAACCATAGACGGTATAAATCAATTGTACAGGATTCTCTGTCGCCGACGAGGTGAGCCCTTAAAAAATATTATTTTTTCAAGGATTGAAATTTACTATAACAATTCCAGATGCTCCTGCATGGGCTCGCGGAACTTTTGAATTGAAATTGGATTTTATTAAGAACGAAGTGGATATACTATTCGGAGTCTTGGAGCAAATTGAATCAACGGATGACAAGTCGAAACATGGCGGGGATTCACAAAATATATGTTAGCAGATTGAATAAACATTAAGTATATCTAATGGAACAAATAATGATAATGAAATATTAAATTAAAAAAAAATTAATCAATCAATAAGTCTGCAATGTTCTGAATCTCTTTTCTCGATATTGACTCGCTTAAACTCTGAATATTTACTATTGTATCTATAGTAGTGTAGTATCTATAGATAGATGCTAGCAATTGTGCTCTTTTGGGATCCATTCCCTCGCTCACCCCTTTGCCTTTTAATGTCTTCTGCTTGCAGCTATTATAAATTGTTCTACGCTCTGCACTCGCTTGTTAATGCCACTTTCTAATTGCTTTTACCTCATAAATCTTGCGCCCCAAGTTGGCCAGTGCTTGGGTCCGCTCTGCAGTCGTCATAAGTCACCAAATTGTCGGACACTCAAGACAAATGTGACGCTGGCTTATTTAATTAGAGAGCTGCAGACGGAGCGCTGAGAGAGCGGTATTTAACGTCGGGTGGAGTCTGTGCATCAATTGGACATTTAGCGCTAACTGCGCCAACTCAGCTTGACGGCTTTTTAATTACGTCAGGCCAGGAGAGTGTCCACCCTGCCACTTCTCTGCATAACAATTAGCCGGTCTACAGAAAAAAAAACGAAAAAAAAACTCTGCTGACAATTGGCAATTTCTTTCTATTTTTCAGGGTATAAAAAACTTTTTTAATTACCCCGAAAAGCGACACTGACAAAAAACTACGGAAAACCATTCTGCTGGCGGCTCTGATTTTCAATTACTTATTGACAGCAGATTCGATCCGTCGCTTAACCTGTCCAACACTTGACATGACCTCCGCTTCCAGCGAAGAGTATCGGGTTCACACTTTTTCTCTGTTGGTATTTAATTAACTATTACTTTGTGCTGCAATAGTTTTTACTGTAAGGTTAAAGAAATACCATTTAAAATATAATTCGTGAAAATACAAGCTAGAATATGGCTTAAAAAATCACACACAGAATGGGGAAAACTCGTCCACGCAATTATCGGCCTGACAAATGCCAGGTAACCAAAAATAAACTTAAACATTGCCAGAAACATGCGATCTGGATGATAATTCTTGGCCCCAACCCTTCCGGGCCTTGACATCTTTATGTTATGCCGGCTTCTGGTCGTGTTTTGATTCCCGTCCTCCAAAGAGACATTTCGAGCGGAAATGGCTGGTTTCGGGGCACCGAAAAGGTGTTGGAACTCCGCCGAGGTGATGTATGAAAACATTTTAATTAATGCTGACAGCTGGAAATGTCGCGGCCACCTTTTGTTGTGTAAATTTCATCGACTCGAGGCGTTGGTCTCTATAATTATGATTGGATTTCGTTGCACGTTCCCCGCTCTATTTCTCCCCGCATTTCTATTTTCAATTTGCCTTTGAGCAGCACGTCGGTGAAT
Source organism: Drosophila truncata (assembly GCA_008042515.1). Classification (NCBI taxonomy): domain Eukaryota; kingdom Metazoa; phylum Arthropoda; class Insecta; order Diptera; family Drosophilidae; genus Drosophila; species Drosophila truncata. The sequence continues at coordinate 183,910 of VNJQ01002616.1, read as the reverse complement.
TAATCCGCTTAGCCGTCGCATATCCCCGTGGGGTTCGCCGGACTAGACAACCACCAGAAGACCTGGCTCCAAGCCCAAGACCTATGAATCAGGTCTGGGGGGGGGACCTCGCCAGACGCTTGACCAGACGGTTAAACCCTAATCCCCAATAGTTGTTGCCCCTCAGACCTTACTAGGGTTTCCAATGCTCGGGCAATCCTCCTTCAGGTGTCAAGGCGAATAAATGGTCTGCCCAGGGAGCTGGGACTCCACTTGGCTGGCAAGCTAATTAATGGATTCAATTGTTCGCTAAATGCATAGAAAAAGAGTTGTGATAAGGATTAATTGCTGATTACTTAATAAAAAAAAATATGTGTGTTGGAAAAAAGTAAGCGAACAACAAATCATCGGACAAATTATGGAAAATAAATCTCAGGCAGATAGTGGCGATCAAAAACTACAAAAGGATGATAAACCAACAGAAAATATTTAAATTATGTGGGAAATGATAACCACTTTTATTAATAGTTTTGTGATTACAAATTATACATTAATAGCATTAACATAAGAAACTAAATGTATAAATGGAAAGCGATAATTTAAAAACATTTCAGATATCAGCAACCTAATAAAAAATCAATATAATTAATCATTATAATTAATAGTCTTTGCATCAAATTAAAGACAATGTTTTAATGTAGTTTATTGAAATTATTTCTTAATAATATTCCGATTACAACTACTCCCAGGTAATTGACATTTTCCACTAAATAATTCTCAGTTAAAGATAATTCCAAGCAAAATAGAGTTTCTCTGCTTAGAAAGCCCTTCAATGCCAGCCAAAACTATTGACCCTGGCCACGTCACGAACCTTTGCTTAGCCCGCCGGCCAGAATATGTGAACTGCTCCCGACGACTGCAGTCGGGACGACAACAGGAGCAGCAACAATTTTCATTGTAATAACAATATATAACACACAAATTTGAATAACAAATTAACTCGCACACACACACACACTTGACCGATGAGTGACATTCGGAAAGTCTTTGAGTCCAGTCCTTCTGTGTGGCGTGCGACTTGAAATTGCCATCCGCCTTGGACTCCTGGCCGGGAAGCCACATACTCGCCGTACATGCCATATAATTGAATGCCCGCAGGACACACGGAGACATGTGTGTGTGTGTGTGAGCCATACACAATATAGGAGCAATAGCCACAAAATATTTGCTCATGCGGCCCAGACCAGACCGGACCGAACAGACCGAACAGACCAGGCCAGACCGGAGCTAGAGGCCGGCCCAAACAGCTTTCGGCCAACAGCCAAATGTGACTTTGCAGCGTCAACGTCGATGTTGCATAAATCAACACACCGACGATGGCGCTGCCAATTTTGTGGCTTACTATATATATATCCTATATAGAGAGAGCCCCCGCCACCGCCACAGCCGTCCCGCCGACTTGATTGAATATTTCAAGCTATGCATCTTTAATAATGCGCCACGATGACGCTGCCCCCGGGCCTGTTTGTGGCACCGTCGTCCATGCAAACGCAAGGCCAAACGCAAATGCAAATGTGCAAAATGCAAAGTGCACAGTAGCCGTCGTCACCATGCTGAGGATGTAATTTGGGCGTTTTTTCCTCTTCCTACACTAAACTGACGGACGTCCAAGTCCGGGGGAGCCGGGAGCAGGGATCTCGGTATCCCCAGCTAGGAACGCCTTCTAATCAAACGCGCCTTGAGTTTTATTTTCTACGTGCTGGCCATACTCTGACTCAGGGTAAAGGCATTTAAGGAAACATAGGGTTCTTCTTTGGAGTAAAATGTATCATTTATTGATGTATATAAATAATAGCAATTGATTTCGACTTCAAATTAATTAATTAAACAGTTCAATCCTAAGTGGTTCTAATTACAAGCAATGTTTGATGATTAAACCTTCAAAATATGAAAATATTTATTTATTTTATGTATTATTTATTAAGAAATTAGTAAATGAATTAATAACTTTGGTTTCTTGTAGTATTTTTTATATAAACCCATCATTTTCTAGAGTATCTCTGAGCTTATGTTTAGCGGTTACTTTCTTGCCGCCCAAGAAAAACTTTAAAATTTGAATTGAGCCCTGGTCTCGGTTTGGGTTTCCTTTTCGGTTTCGGTCTGGCAACATCTAATTGAATCCGACCGCATCAAGATGAAGTTCGTCTTTGGCGACAGTTTTGTTTGGGGTTTCTGACTCCAGTCATCCCTCCAGCGCCCTTTGGGTCCATCCACTTTGTGTGTGTTTAGTTGACCGCAGTCAAAAATAGCTTTGAAAAAGTTTTGCTGGAAGAAGACTCTCCTCGCCTGCGGAAGGGCTTGGCCTTCCTTGCTTGGCCCTGCCAGGAGAGGAGAGATGATTCAGTGTCGGGCAGATTTTCGGTTGCTGGCATCTTTGTCAAAGTCAAAAGTTTGTCATAGTTCAAGTTAATGTTCTGTGACTTTTCGCAGTTTTCTTTTTTTTTTCGCCCAGGCAAATGAACCATGTTTCGGATGATGTATTGATGTATTGCCAGCAGAGAAATAAAGGGAAAGAAAGAAACTTTTAATAAGTTTGTCAATCGCTGGCATAGATTGCATAATAGCCAGGGAAAACTTTCCAGGCTAATAGAAGACCCTTGGGAGCTTATCTCAGGTCAGATTATTGCGTTAATTAAAATGTTGCAGTGCTGCAGCGGCTAATGCCGAGTTATAAGTGCGCCCCCCTCCCGTTGCGTATACGTCCCGTTGCAGGCGGCCAGCCAGCCAGCCAATCAGCTTAGTGTGGCTCAGCTCGGACTACGTGGCCAGAGCTTCATCTGCGCGCTCCAACAATGGATGAATTTAATTAAGCCTCTGCTTTATTTTGTTCACACTAACTCACTAGGTGAGCCAGCGCCATGAGACGCATTACCCATACGCACCGTTGTCCGGCCTCACCCTTGGTGGGTCTAACCACAGGAAATTAATTTGGTGTCTGTGCATTTTATTCACAAGCAAATGCGTCAGGAGTGAGTCAGTCCAGACAGCACGCCCTAATCCCGGATGGAGCAGAGCCAGCCAGGCACGAAGGTGGCTCAAGTTGTTGTCCGTGTTTAAAAGAGAATTTTTTTAGACCATAGACTTACTCGATTTTATTATTTTACTGCTTTTAATACTCGTATAAGTCTAACCTTAAAATTTTAAATAAAAATAATTGCTAAAAATAAAGCAATTCATTAAAATAAATTGAGTAATTAGAGGCCTCATTTGAAATTGACCAAATTTCCAGGCAGAGATCAAGGCTTATTGGACAGATTGGCCATTAAGCAGCAATTAGTCACACCACCTCTTCCACAGGCACTTCTGATTGAGCTGGTGGGCGTGGCAATCAAAATTACACCCTGTCAATATTATCGACACGCATTATAAGCCTACCTCCCGGCCACCTGCCGCCCCTCACGCGCCCACTGCCGTGGCACTCGAGGAGTGCCGTGTGGCACTGCTGCTGATATCCTGCTGACACTTTAGACGGGCCGCAAAACCCAGCGACTTTGATGTGGGCACAAGGACGAGGGTGAGGACGAGGACGAGGACGAGGCCGAGGCTGGCCAAAGGTGTGTGTCCAGCAGCGGAAGCTGTGCATAATTGGAAATAGTTTGTCGGAGGGCGAACAGCCGGGGGGCCATTAAGTAGCTTACTCCGAGCTTTGGCCGTGACGGCTGCGGCTGTCTTGGATAATTGGCCAGCAGCTCGGATACGTTTAAGTACCTGGAATTGCCTAATCACACAGTGAATCAAACTTAAGAGGGTATTCATGGAAATGGGGTAAAAGCAGTATCCCACTTTAATATTTCCACTTCCATTAAGTAAAAGTTGTGCAGCCCCAGACTCCTCTCGCCTCCTCCAATTGTGGTGGCAAAAAGTTTGCTGGCGTTGGCTCATAAATTTCAAATTTTGAACCATGAACATAAGTTCTGGAGTTTCCCCAGTTTTCCGAAACCAAAAAGAAAACTCCGCAAATACACAAATCGCAAAACTCATTACGGTAATTAGACAGGGGCGGAGGCTAAAAATTTATGTGGAACGGACTAAGTGCCTCTGCGGCTGATGGAGCATTTGAATTTTCAATATTTCGAATTGATTTCTGATTTCCCGGCAACAAGCGCTATCATTTAGGCCAATTTGCTGTGGCTGCCGGTGGGTGGGCAAGCGGGATATATATATGGATATTGCTTATCAACTGTCAGTTGCATTTCGCGCTCTTCTAGGTCAGTGAGCTCCAATGGGATTGCTAATTGAGTGGAAGGTGGTCTGGGAAACAGGAAGTGTGCCTGCCTGCAGGGCGGGCGGCCACCCTGCACTTTGTAAACACTTCATAAATAATTTGTTGATAAATTTGCCGCTGTTGTTGGTGTCGTGTTATTGTCGGACATGTTGTGAAATACGGCAATAAGTGCACATTGACAATGGCAGCGTAATTATGAATTTTACATCGATAAAAATTGCATTTAAATTCATTAATTTTCGCCGCAATAATAGTTGGCACTCATTATATATTATATATTGTTCATTATTGTGCCTGTCGCTGTTCGCTGTAATGCAGCAGTTGTTAAGTCCTTTAATTCGATTTTCAACAACTGACACTTACAGGCCATTTATTTTTGCAATTTAAGTGCCTGCTTGACCGACCCAGATTGGTTCATCGAACTCTGATGATTGCACATTGACACCATTTTCGAAGCCACAAAGTTTTCACCTTAAATTGGAGCCTTCTATGGGATCCCCCACAGTTAGTCTCCTCGACTTCCTTGGAACATTGAGCTACTGTTAGCTGTGTGCGTGCATTTTCCATTTTCCCCATTATGTTCATTTGGAATCTGTGTGTATAAGGCAGAAAACCGCAACCACGCCTCCTTTTCGCAGTCATCGCCTTTGTACTTTTGTATCTGCAACGTACGCATATATATATAGGATACGTTTATGTGAGCAGAATGGGAAAGAGCCGGTCTCTTTTGTCTGAGGCAACCGCATTGAAATTAACTTTAGTGCCATTTAAAGTTATGCGCTTCATAAATTTGCAACAACAGTTTCAATTAAAATGCGGCCATCATAAAAAGGAAATGCTGTCGGCTCATATTGCTCCTGCAAATGCAATACAGAGTTGTTGTAGCAGCAGCTCCTGTTGTTGTCCTAGTGGCTGTAGTTGTAGTTGCTTTATAGAGAGACGAACAAAAGGCGCAGCATCCGACCGCACGGCCAATAATGCAAAGATCCAGAGACGTAGACCAGAGTGAAATTGGAGTGAAGAATTCAATTAATTTTTTATATTTTTAGTAATAAATATTTGAGAATATATAAAACCCCCGAAATAATCCAATCACAGAGGAGTTTTTAATTATTTTAATTACTCTATTATTTACAAACTTAAAAGTAACGTTATTTTTCATTTGATATTTTCCTGGCAACAAATGAAACTCCCCCATTTTGGTTCCCCCATTTTAACCACGCCTCTGGAGACCAATGTCCATCCTGTTCACAGATGGCTCGTTTGCCTGGGCTGCTCGTCCGGTTATCTGGCGTCCCAACCGCATGCCCACGTCCAACGCCGCCGCGTCAGTCGGCCATCATCATCAACATAATTTGAATGCAATGCTTTTAATTGCAAACTTGCATTAATTATGATTGAACAATTTTAAAATGCAACTGTGCATACAAAAGACATTTCTGTTTTCCGTTTTTCCGCCTTTTTGTACCGTGCTGTGAATTTGCGGTTGCTCTGGCACCAAGGGGGGGAGTGCGGCCGAGCGTTGCCAGCCTTTGTCTGCCTTATCTATTCCATGCCAGGACTTCAAAGCAGCTTGGGGCGACGCGCCGTGAATTTTACCCCCTGCTCCTTGCCACGCTCTTGCCGCTCTTCCTGGCAGCTTATCGGGAATGAAATTTCATAGGCTCACCTTGGCATTGCCCTGCGGCGTTTGGGATCGATAAGAGGCAATTTTCGGAGGCTGTGCCCTAGTTAGGTGGCGCCGTCAAATTGATCGAGTTTTATATATTGACGGTAAATTGCGGCAGCTCAAGCGAGTGAAAGTTTTTACGCCCAAGAAATTATGAAAGTTTTCTGCTAACGATGAAGAAGAAAAAAAAACCCTTGAGTTGGAAAACCCTTGAGTCTTCCTTGAAGAGGAAACTTCAAAAAAAAAGAAGGCTTTAAGAGCACTCAATTTATTATGTTTTTCCTGCTTAATGAAATTACCTGTCACTCTACACGAGCAATCAGCAGCAATAGCCAGTGGCAATGCTTCCACTGTTTAAATATTTGGTCTTAATTAATTGTGTAAATTTACTTATAAAATTAACAATTTCGCCATTGACAGTATTTCCTTACCATTTGCATTCAAATGGGTTTCGATTTAATTGAGGCTTCTGGCCAAGAAACTCATTTTATATCGTTGGCCAGGCATTCAAACCGATTCGATATATTCGGTGGCAGAAATTGAATTTACAGTTAATCAGACACGGCCACAAATGCGTTATAAGCAAATACAAGCAGACAATTTAACAAAAAAACAACAAAAACAAGCAAATGGCTAACGAATCCAATGGCCTGGAGCGTTGGCTTCCCATTACACACGTGCGTTTTTTTTTTATTTCCGTTCCGTTTTTACCTCAGCTGGCGCCATTTTTTTCGCCTGCCCACCCGCCATCCCAAGATCATAATTGTTGAATTCACCGTTGACGATGCCTCCTATAAAATAAATCAAGGATAATGCCGAACGGAATTAAAAATTAAACGAAGTGCGCCATTTACGGCTCCCGTTTTTTGTTCTCCTCCGCGGCCATCATCCGTGGCCGCAGTCAGTAACAGATCCCGACGACGTCGTGTAGTCCACCGGCATCCATCCATATTGCATATCGTGTGTGTGCATAGCCGATTTTTATAGACGCTTTTTATTGCGCATTTTCCATTGATGTTGAAATTCGCGCCCGTTTTTCCTTATACCGCCAGCAGTTGGGTCGTTCGGTCCTCTTTTTTGCCTCGATGCTCGCTGATTTTATTTGAATGAAAATTGGCGAATTGTACGAGTATGATAGACGTTGTCTGCGATTGGGCGTGGCATGCGGGCGTGGCGTATGCGTAATATTTTACAGTGCGGCAGCAGGAGGACCTCTTAATCCTCCCCATTCAAGCAGGAGCAGGGGGCAGGGGGGCAGGCTGATTGGAGGAGGCTTGGGGTGAGGTCGTTTGCTTGGCTGCACATCTGTTCAAGTAGCTGATTATGTTTGGAGGGCAAACATTGTTAGCTTTAAGAAGAACTTTAAGTGGACCGAGGAGGTGGTATTAAAAACTCAATGTCCTAGGAAGAGAAATTCCTTAACAGGAAGGAAAATGAACAGAACTTTCTCTAATTTAAAAGTAGGAAATGATTTGCAATCTATTTTTACTTATTTTTACTTCTCAGCACACAAAATTCAAGGGTTACCAATCCGGGTTTTGATTAAATTACGGAAACAAAGTCTAATAAATTCTCCTAGAAATATGCATACAACCCTACGGAATATAAGTAATTTCAGGATATATTACAGCTTCCTTGTGCTCTGAAAACCCGTATTTTTCCCAAGTTATAAAATCAGAATATTTGTCGTTGGTAGCACGAAGAAAAATTGGTCAATGTGAGCTAACAAATAACTTAAAGGACTCCCAAAACACATCCTCAGCATCATCAGAGACCCCAGACCCTGTTTTCGGGCAACCTCATTTATGTCAAATGACCCTCATTATTTTGTCTTATTACCAAAATAAATTGAGTTTTAGCCGAAAACTCTGGCACTCTCCCCCCCCAGAGTGGCCTCATGTGTAACCCAGCCAAATGAGCTCCTGGGGACACTTTCTCTCGTACCCTCCATTGAAAGGCGGGTGAAATTAAAAATTAAATTTGCTGCTGCTTTCTTTTCGCACTCAAATTGTGAAAAATTGAAGGGAAAATTGAGTTTACCTGAAGCATAAAGGCGAGAGAAAACTGTTTGTCCTACTGCTCCATTGAAAATCCATCACGGGAGCAGTCAAAAAGCAGTCCCCCCCCCCCCTGTCCGGACTTTAATTGCTGTTGCCGCTGGCGCCTCGGTAAATGTGAGAAATGCCAAATCAAATATTGACAGAAAGTAAGTAAAAGCGCGGCTTCCCCTCTCGGCTCCAACAGCATGGTAAATTCGATTAAGGGCCACGCCTCCAGCGTCGCATTGTGAGGCCATTAGCAGGGCTCTCTTCCAGGCGAAATTGAATTAAAAATGCATCATAAAATGGACGCAGATTTGATTAATGGACGTCGTCGTCCTTCCCGTCTAGGGACACTCGAAATTTTCCATTTCTGACTGCTACAAAATGGCGGAATATGCAAAAAGGTTTCGGAAATAAATGACGGGCGAGACTTCTTGGCAAGACAGTCCAACTAATCATGAAATTGGGTCGAGGCTCACATGCCAGAAAGGCTATTTTACATATTTCTTCTGGCCAGAGATGGCAAGTTGAAGGATTTGTAGCTTGGGTTACATTTTGAAAAAACGAAAAGGATTTCTACACTGCTCGGAAGATCTTTATTTTGTGAGAAGAATTACATTATAATTTACTTTCTTCTCTTAAATCTTTTTAATAAAATGTTTAGGAATGCACAAGTTTATGTTTAAGAAACTGTGATTTTTAAAGGATAAGTTCAGGCAGCTCAGACATTCATATTCCTGGCCCCCAAAACAGGTCCTGTTTGAGGCCTCACGCTTGTTAATGAAGCCATTTCAGTGCAGCGAAAACTTGCAGAAACTTGAGATGTTGCGGTACCCATCTGCTTACAAATTGGGCAAGGACGAGACGCATAAATTAGACGAGAAGGAAAGTGTTCGAGGACAACTTTTTGGCGAAACGAAGGGGCGGCAAATGGGGGTGGACTAAGGGCGAACTGTATAGCCGTAGTATCGTAAAAGTCAACAGCCATATGGTGAGGTAACAAAAAATAACAAGCCGCAGTGCCAGGACTTTGGCGTTAGTCACCCTCGGGTGACACATTACCGAGAAACCCTCCGTGCCGTGCCTTTCGAGGCGAACGTGCTTGTGGCACATAAAAGTATAAAAATATATTTCAATTAGTCGCTTCTTTTTACGAAACGTAGTTTAAGTTTGAACGTCCGACCATAAAAAACATTCGCGGAGGGACTTGCTCGCTAGTTCATTTCTGGTTCGCTTCGACAGATCCGTAAATTACGCGGCGGCAAATCGTAAATAATTTCTAGACTTCTAATAGGTTTTTACAGCTCTTTTACAGCGAGAGCGGAGCGGCAGATGTTCCTGTCCGCTTTCATTGCCCATAAAGACACAAGCCTGCTCATCCGGAGAAGAAGGGGTTCCAATCCGCAAGGGGAACTCTTTTCTCTCTCTCTCTCCAGAAATATGATACTAGATGGTTGGGCGACTGATGTATGAAGTGTTTATGGCTTGTCTCTTGGATTATATTTAACTGCGGCCCAGACATTGATGACTTCCTGGATGGTAGAGAAGTGTAATGAAGAGATTTTTGGGCTTACTAAAATAGCAAATAGGTTGATTTTATTCAGAAGTTATTCATCAACTGCAGTAACTGCACCCACTGTGTTCATTTGTGTGCTCCATCCTGTTCCTCTGTGGCAATATTTACCAATTCCTCGTGGGAAAATGAAATTATCCCGCAAATTAAGCGCATTATGAATGCGTTGCAACTTTTCGAATAAATATACAGTACCATATAGTACCGACACCATCTGATGATTTAATTCGAATGGACAGATGCAAAAGGACTCGGTGCACCGCTTAAAACCGTCAAAGCAATGCAAATAAAATCAAACCGAATTATTTTCGTAACATTTACAGGCTGGCCAGGAGGCCTTTCCTGTGTCACTTTTTGCCTGGCACATCCTGGCTGCATATTTCGCTTTGTATGCCATGGAAATTCGTTGCGAATAAATTCAATTTGAATTTGACCGTTTAGGACACCAATCCCAGGGAAAAAAAACCCCCACCGACCAACCCACAAAACCCAATATAAGCTGGGCGAAAGAGAAAAAACCCAAAACCGAAACCAAGCCTTACCAAAAACATTTTGATATGCCCAAAACAAATTGAATTTGTGCTGGCGCAAAAAGCGTCACAGTTGTATATATGTTGTGTCCTCCTGCTCGTCCTCCCTCAACGAATCCATTCTTCTGGACCAGCCGGTCCAGAGGCGGCGGAGTTTCCTGTCCTGGCCAGAGCCTGAGCACCGACTTAAGAAATTGAAAATCCAAAATTATTTCCCCTGCCTGTGGGCTTTGTTATTGCGCTCGGCGTAGTTCCTTGCTTTTTATGCTCATCGTATATCATTATTTGCTTTATGTTTGCCTGTGGTTTCGGCGATAGGAAAAAATAGGATAATAGAAGCACGGCCTTGGCCATAAAAAATAACCAGGAGCAGCCTCACAGACTGATGAGGATTCTGGTTTAAGGGAAATGTGTTGTTTTTGATATTCAAAATATTAATTTAGAGCTAAAGGAAGCTAAACATTTTATAATTTCACTTTTGCTTGTTTATTTTTAAGTTATGTTTATGTTTTTATTATTATAAGCGGAGAATCGGTGTGAAAAATAACGGCAACTTTCCCCAACGAAAAACTTTTAATGTAATAATGGAAACCTTAAAAAACATCTCCCGCATCCGCTCACATCCGCTGTTCTTCAACAATTTCCTCTGGCTCCATCAAATTTCCCACTGGGCTTGCGGCATCCGTAACTTGCTGCTGCTGCTGCTGCTGCTGCTGCCGTCGACAGTGGCATCCGCAGTAGTTGGCAGTAGGCAATTTCAGTTACGACGACGACAGTCAGCAAAATAAAATCATTTCTTCTCTTTGGCGGATGGTCTGGTGTGTCTGTCTGTCCATCTGTGAGCCAAAGGAAAAATATCATAAAATACGTAACGAACGGCGATTTGCCTGCTAAATGCAAGGAAAAGGTTTCATTTTCTGGATACCCTGGTTTTGGTAGAATATTTGGTAAACTTCTTGTTGTGAGCCATATTTAAGTATAGAGTGTAATGTATAGAAAAGTAATATTAATTAATAAATCATTTATATCATCAATTTGAATTGATCATTTACTGCACTTAAACTTCATTGTGTCGAGCTCTAAAAATAAAATACAACAAGCACATCTTTACAGAAAATAATTGAAATATCTATAATTTATTAACTAAATAATAAAATCAATAAATAAATTATGAAATGGGTATTTTTCCTCCGCAACTATAGATTGCCTACGAGTCCTTCCTCTCTCTCTCTCCCCTTCACATGTCCAGGCAGCAGTCCTGCATTTAGCTTCCTGTTCGCATTGCTTTTTGCATGCTCAGGGCCGTCGGCAGATAGAATTTGGCGCTTTGTGCGAAAGTTTTCGTTCTCTGGGCCTGGTTTTTTCCAACACGCTGTTCCCTTGGCCAGTGAAGCGTGTAAATGGCGATGACAATGCGGAGGCTGGAGGACGTGGGCGGCGTGGAAATTCCATCTATCAACAAATCAGCTGCCAAATTCCTGTTCACGCGTGTAGCCATTGACAACGACTAGCAGCAACTCTTTTTGGCCAATATGCAGCTAGCAAGTCGTGTCGCCTGCACACCTATCGCCCCCCGCCAAAAAATCACGCAAACTGCCGACGCGATTCGGGAGAAACAACAAATGCAAAAAGGCGGCGACAAAATCAAATAAAATTGTTAAATTGAATAAAAATCGGCAGCTGGAAAACGGAAAAATATTTGCGCATTTAATGCAATTGCAGACATGGGAATGCGGCCGCAGCCGGGAGGCCAATTTGTAGTGATCCCCCTGCTCGCCTGCTGGTCCTGGATCCTGGATCCGTACGGTTTCCGACTCCGACTCCCTCCTGGCCACCGAGGCGTGGCGTAATTAATGGCCCATCGCCGGCATCGTTTTAATGGACAGATGCTGGGCCCACAGACCCTTCGCACAAAGCGATAAGGTCTTCATTTGGCATTCTCATTGGTAACTCCATTAGCGCCGCCATTGAGCGGTCCCCCCATTAAGCAAATGTAAATGGCCAACAATCAAAACGAAGACATGGCCGCGCTCTCATCGGATATTAAAGACCAACGGGAGTTGAATTGGCCTTAAAGACACCAGAAGGCCCCTCCAGTACAGAGATTATTTGTGCCACTGGCAAAATCCTCTAATCCCAATCTTATTTTCAGCAGAAAACAAAAAAAAAACTTAAAATCTCCCATCCTCTAGAGAAGCTTTTAATACTTAAAGCCAGATGTTTGGCTCAGAAGATTTTGTATTTTTTAGGAAACAAATGGTTATATTTTTCCGACTGTAAACTATAGATTTAAAACAAGTCTCACTCGAATAATCTTAAAAGTCTCCTTTACAGAATAGTTTATTCATTCAGAACTTACCATCATCAGACTTAACTCCAAGGCACCTTTGTGCTCGGTTTCTCCCTGATTAATTAAGGGGCAACCGCAGGCCAGGGAAAAGCCTGTTGGCAGCTGAAAAGTGGGCAATACTTTAGCTCACTTTTCAACTGCAACTCCACTACTACAAACTGTGTTTACAGTTGCCACTGTGCAGCTCGGACTCGGACTCGGACTCGGACTCGAAAGTTGGTTTCAAGTTCAGTCGCAATGCGCTCGACTCATTAAAGTTACACAAAGATGTTCTGGCAGAAACAACAAAGCCACAGGAGCGGGTCTTGGGGTGAGACTTGAAATGGCAGCTCAATCGGAGTTCCATGGAGAATGACCAAGTTGATGTCTCAAGCAGCCCGCAACTTTTTCCTCTTTGCCGTTGCGTTGTTTGTATTATACAATAAATGCCACAAGAAGTGGCAGAAATGGCGGGGTGCAGAGTCCAAGGGCAGAGATATCCTGGTCCTTCATCAGGACGAAACGAAATCGTCAAAAATCGCACTTATCGCCCCGGCTAAGAAGTCGACGAGTGGCGCTCTCTCGCCGCTCTGAAAACTTAATTTCCGCTTTCGGTGCTCTGTGCAAGCCCTGAAAGTTTATGGCTGCTCGAGAGCCCCTGGAACAACAAAATAAAACTTAAAATAACAACAACTATTTGCTCGTAAACAAGAAAATTCCACCCAGACACTAGATGGATGGATGGGGTCCTTTGAGGGGGGAGTGGGGGCGAAAAACTTTGGCCAGAACAACCGAAAAACACAGCCAACGAACCAAACTCTGAATTTGTCTGCCGGAAATCCGCAGGAAATCGTTGGATTGTCCCACTCCCCACACACCCCTCGAGACTTGCAAAAAGAAGGGTTGTGGCTGGCTGTGAAAATGAAGACGTTTCGAAGGGAGACAAATCGAGGAAATTGTCTCGTCTTTAGTTTAATTTCTACGGCTCGCACTCTCACGTCCCTCGCCTGGTAATTATGCGTCCAACAATTGAGCCCTGGACTGCGGCCAATCGAGTTAATGTGGCAAACGTTTGGCATCAGCATCCAGCATCGAACATCTAGCAAACGGCATTCAACATTCAACATTCAGCATCCAGCATCCAGCATCCAGCAGATGAGCAATCGACAAGAGAATGGCGAATGGCTGGGCATTTGACGTACAAATAATTTGCAATGAGTTTGCGGCTCATTGAGCTCCGGGACGTGAGGGAATCGTACGATGATTCGCTTTTGTCCCAAACAATGAATGGACCACGGTCTGTCTAAATGCTTGGGCTGGACTGAGGCTAACCATAGCATTTCCCTGTGGCTGGGCATTGGAGATTTTGGGATTGGGCCTTGTGGAGCGAAGTTCCTGGCATTCAGGCGAAACAATTTGACATCAATTAATGCAAATGAATGTCTTCATATGCGAGGATTCTTTGCCGGCTGTTGGCTTTTGAACTCATTAGGGGCAAGGCTTGGAGGAATTCAGGCTGAGAATGTAATTTGATATTAATTATACAAGGTTTGGGTGAATTCCAAAACACTATTCTATAGGGAAACAGTGTTGTTTTGGGAGAGCAAATAGGAAATTTCTCTTAGATCGAAGACTGAATGAGGAACTGAAAGTGCTGAACTTTAAATTAGGTATTTAATAGAAACAAATATCGTCTTAAGTCTGAAAAAAATAGATTTTAAATACTAAAAGTCATACTTCCTTTCTAAAAAAATATTAAAGCCAAGCCTTATAGCATTCCAATCGAAATTTATATACCGAATTTAAGGACCTCTGTACCCAAAGTTGTATAAAAATTGAAATTACATATTTCGCCAAGTTATTGCCCTGGTATTCCCGTTGAAGGACTACAACATCCACACATATATTTGAATTGATTAAGCATAAGTGCCCAACTTTCTCCCATGTCAGCCACTTAAATTTCAATAACGAGCAGGCAAAGCTCTCCACGTGATACACTGTGGCACTGCCAAGCCCCCGGAATTCAACGACCCGGCACAATGCAAAACTTATTCCGCTCTAGCCCCCCCGTGGGCAAGGCAAGGCAAGGCAAGGCAAGGGAGAGGCGGAAAAGCCGGCTCACAGCTCACAGCTCACAGCTCACCGTGCACGGCTCACGTGGGTGCAGTGGCAGTGGAAAACTGGCACTTTTCAAGTGCCCCGGCACAAAGAGCAGCTGAAAAGGGGTTTTGCATTTTCATAAATGCCATCGCATAAAGCAAAGTTGTTGAAGCTGTTATTAAGTACATAATTTCTGGCAGGCAGAGAGCAGCTACGGGTGCCACGCCCATCCAGACGCCCTGTCCCGTCGTCCCGTCGCTCCGCATTGCCGCAGCAATGTGTTTCTATTTAATTTTTATGAAATTGCAACGCAACCAAAAATGCGAGGAGGCGAAAAGCAAAAAGGCAAGCCAGCAAGCTGGCAAGCCGGCAAGAACTTTTCGCCAGGGAGGTCGTTAACACGTTTACTACCAACTCTGGAGCCCACGATCCCCCTTCTCACCGAGGGGGGAGGAGGGCGTTCTCGGAGGAGCAACAGTTAACGTGGCGTATGCGCAACGTATGCATTTAATTTAATTTCATTATATTTATGCGCATCTATAGAACTGTGGGCTGTGGGCGTGGCATGCAAATTGCAAAACTTTGCGCTCGTCCCCATTTTATGTTAAATAATTTATGTGGCAATGTATGCCACAAACACACTCACACACAGAGACACGTTATGTTGCCGTTTATGAATTTAATATTAAAGTGTCATTTAATTGACATTTTTTGATAAAATATAACGCATTTCCCACACACACACACATGCATCGAAACTCATTTATTTTCATGCCGAATATGCAATATTAAAATGGGCTGCAAGGATAACTCAATTAATTTGCAACAAGTATTTTGGCTTTAAAGCGATTCAACCGCTCTCTTTAGTTACGAGCAAAAAGTGTGCAGCTATTTTCGAAAATACATTTCGTTGGAATTCAATTAGCCAAACATATATACCCCAGGACAGGGGATATCGGGTGAAGCATCTGCTATTTAAACAGTTTGCTAATTTGCATTTGCTTTCAGCCAAAACACCTCCGACACGCTGGAGAGTGTTGGCCACTCCTCTAAGCGTTAATAGCCAAAAATGGCGTGATAACATTTCCGACTGGGGCTTCAGCAATTGCTTTATTTTTTGGGGTTTCTCGCCCGTTTCCCGTTTGTTTTGTCGCGACAAACATTTCATAAATATACATTTCGGGCAAATTATGCGGAATTTTCCATTGAAAGTGTGCTTCGGAGGAGGGAGAGCTGCTGGTTTTGCTTTTAACTAAGCACTTGGGCAAATGCATTAATGCCGCTGCAATTTGAATTTTGAATTATGCTTTTGGGATATAAATTAGAAGGCGAGCGGAGCCGGAGGACCGGAGGATGTACGAGTGCTCGTTAGCTATGCAGATGCAGGACGAAGGAGGGAGGACGGAGGACGCAGGACGACGGACTCTGACCGAAACAAGGGGTTCGGATATCAAAGGCAAGGCTTTTTACAAGGTAATGAGAGGAGAGCCTTGGTTGCAATGGAATGCTGCAGCAGCAGCACCCACTGCAAAATGGTTCTTTGAGCGGTTTCATTTGGAATGCAAATCGCTTTTCGGCGGTTCTGTCTGATTTGCTGCAAAGTGGATGCTGTTAATTGTTGTGGCTATACATTGCCCATAAAACATATGCATATTTATAGGTATTTCATGCAATTTTAATGATTTTATTAACATTAATGTCCCCTAAAAATATAAGCAGCTTAATCTTAAAGCACTTTCACTCACTTTCCATCCACTTATGTTCGCTTGCAGGAAAGTCAAGCTGGCCAAAATGCTTTGACCAAGTCATTTACAAGCGAATTAACTTATTATCCATAAAGTAAACCCCATTTGGCGAGGTTTTTAAATGCAACAAGCAGAAGGCTTCAGCTTCGGCTTCGGCTTCGGCTGGCTTCTGCCGTGCTTTTGCCTTTCTTTGGCGCCCTTTTGTTTGAGTTACTTGCAGTTGGCAATTGTCGGGCCACAATGGACCAGACCAGGATCCAGACCGAGCATCATCCTCGTCCGCATCCTCGCTCTCGTTCTCGTTCTCGTTCTCATCCTGGCAATGTAAATGGAGCCGTGGAAGTCAAGCCAAGCGGAAATGCTGCTTTTAGCTCGTTTTTAGCTCGTTTTCAGCAGAAATTTTGCACATTGTTTTTAGTATTCCTATTTTTATATTTTTTTTTTGTACTGTTCGTTCGCTGTTAGCCGGCTGGGCTAAGAGATTTTTGCACGACTAACACAGTTCCGGTTTTTATGTGCCATATTTTAGTTTAAGTTGTAGTTTTTTCCATGCCCCTTTTGTTGGTCTTGGCTGCCATTATTTTTGTTGTGTTCCTGCTTTGTTTTATAGATTCGTTAGTTGGCTACAAAGTGGATAAAAGGAAAGGGGTGGAAATGTGTGGGGGGGGGGGGGGGGGGGGGGGGGGGGGGGGCG